>CM038119.1:4272521-4414019 GCA_001642375.2 Mentha longifolia
TTGCTAAAGTCGTGTATTCTCGAACAAGCTCATGTATTGAAGAGGAAGAGGAGAAGCAGGCGGCGGTGACGTGACGACGAGAGGCGGCAGATCGATGGAGGTCAGACAGCAGATCAGTGGAAGAGAGGAGAGACTACGATTCGGAAGCACCCGACTATCATGTATTCCTGAGCACAGTCGTGAATAGAAGAGAGAGGGGAGAAAGAGACAGTGACGGGGGTGCCGTGGTGGTAGTGGCGGTGGTTCGTCAGCGGCAGACTAATGGTGGTTAAAGAAACAAAAACGAGGGAAGATGCAGAGTGAGGAAAAAAAAAATAGTGGGAATAATGTGTAGAGGCACGGGGTTTGGCTTATGTAGTGTAACTTAGGTTTAAATTTAGGTTTTTTATATAAGTGACTATTATTTTGGTTTGCTATATCAAAGTGATTATTTTTGGGAATTAACCCGAATAAACAAGTGTGTCAATTTTAGTGAATGACAGCCCGCGGTGAATTCCAAGTTACACAAGGGCATACAACTAGGTGACCTACTGCCTCCCTTCCTCTTTTTGATCGCAACAAGAGGTTTGAGTTTATTAGTTGACAAGCAAGGAAATTGGATCTTCGTTGGAGTTAAAGTAGGAAAAGACAAGGTAGATCTCACATTTGCCGACGATACTCCAATGTTCGGAGAGGCTACAAAATCAAAAATTTCAGACTGTAAAAGGGATAGTACGAACGTTTGAATTTTTTTTTTTTTGGCTTGAAGGTGAATTTCCGAAAAGTACATTGATGATAATTTATTTATCTGATACAGAGTTGAGGAGTTCGCGATAGAGTTAAACTACAAATTAAAGTCGGAACTATATCTTTCAATTACCTTGGAGTACCAGTTGATGCAATTCCGAGAAAAGAGGATACGTGGCAGCCCATTCTTAATAACATTCGTCGTAGATTGAACCAATGAGAAAATAAAATTTCTCTCTTTTGGCAGAAGAAGAAGAATAGTCCTTTTAAAATCTGTGTTGTCAAATTTACCCATTTTTTTTCTTTTTTCTTTTTTCTTTTTCCTATTCCGACTTGTGTGTGTCAAAAGTTTATCAGACTTCAAAGAGATTTTCTTTGGGACAGAAAAAGATTGCTTGGGTTGCTTAGGGTGTAACGCCCCGATCCCGAAGGATTATGATGTCACCAAACACGAAAGAAAAGAGAAAAGGAAAAGAAAAGAAAAGAGACAAAAGAATAAAAACTTTGATATGGACGAATCGAAGTATTCAATTGAATAAGAATCTTGGGGCATTTCGTTGAAAAGTCAACAATTCACGTTGACAAGGACACCAATCAACCACAAGAAAAAAATATGAAATAGTTAACTAGTCAAAAGCTCCAAGTAACATGTAAGCAATAATGATCCGCCAACAAATGTGGAATTTACGAGTCAACAAATCAAAAGATCGCATATGGCAACAACGTCAAGTTTAACAACAAGTAATAGTTCAAGAATTAGAAGTTGAATCTCTCTAGTGAGTTAAAGAAGCATAAAATCCAATTGATAATTTGAATGGGTTTAAACGGATTTCATCAACAATGGACAATCAAGAGCAAGAAACATAGTCAGAAGTTCAAGCTACGAATGTTTACATGCCACATCAAATAACAAAGTACGATATTGTTTTCAAGTTCAAAAGGCTAAGCGGAAGCATACAAGTTCATAAGAATTAGCAATAATATATATTGACTCAACAAAACAACAAAAGAGTCAATGTTCACAATTAAGTCCATTGGTCCACGTTGCTCATCCGCCTTCATTCCTTACCTAAAAACATTTTAAAAACATTTGGGCTGAGTGTTTGAACACTCAGTGGTAGTTCGTAACATGCTTCGTCCGTCATAAAATAAAATATTTATTTTTAAAGCATAATTGGCCAAACATATCATTCATCATAAGCTCATAATTCATAGTGGAGACCGACCTATGTGATCACATACTAAGCATATCATATTTCATATTCAGAATTCCTCATATTGGTCAAGTCCAAATCCACAATGAGCTATTGAATATACATAAATTCATTTGCGTAAAAAGGACGGAAGCAATTAAAACATATTTATTTTGAGTTTAGTAAGAAAAACCCACCTCAAAAGCAAAGCTTGAATTTTACACTCGCAACGGGAATCTTAAGCCTGAGGTTCTCGGACCAAAATCATTCATCAAAAAATCAGAAATTGAGTGTGCCATCGCTCGGAATAATTTTTCGAGTGAAAAAGGTATAAACTGATTTTTCAGGGGTGGGCCCATATTTTCGGAAATTACAAATTGACCCTAGTATTTTACCTAATTCTCAAAGACCCACCCACAGAGTTTCTGAAATTATAAATTCACACCCAACACCATTGAAAAAGTAACATTCAAGCCCAAAGCTTGGTTTCGCCAAAAAAACTCGCCGCCGGAGAGACCCCGTCACTGGCGACAACTCACCGAAGCACGCTGACCCTACGCCGGGATCCGTCCGGCCGGAAAATGGCCGGAAACGGGAGACCCGACACCAAATTGCGCACACACTAACACACACTAAAATTCAAATTTTGAAAATGCTCAAAACTCAACCAAATCGGACATGCAAACACTCTATTCCAAGTATTTTGAGCCAAGGAACAAGAATATGAAGTCGGATTTTGATAACGAGCGCCGGAAAGGTGCCGGTGAAAACTTAGGGTTTTCTCAAAACTTTAAGCTCAAATACAGGGGGTTAAAACAACCTCAAATCGTAAAATAAACGCTAGATCTGTAATCCTCTCATCGAGGGCTTCAAGACCATGTATGGGTTCAACCCATTCGGTGGCCGAAAAAGTTCATCGGCGAGCGGTGGTGCCGCCGTACCGGTTGCGATTCCGGCGTCCCCTCGACTTGAATTTTACAGATTTGGACTCCCCTCGTTGTGAGGATCATCGTGACATAATTTTTTTTTTAATCCGTGCACTGAAATTTTTCGGCAGCGGCGAGGTGGCGGCTCACGGCGGCGCCGGCCGCCGGCCACCGGCCAACCACCAGTGCTACAGCAAATCAGGGAGGAAGAGTTAGAGAGAAAGAGGAGATTCTAAATACCTAGAGCGAGAGTGTGAGGTGAGAAGTATTAAAAAAAATGGTAAGTATATTCTATTTATACAAACTCTAATTTGTGCTTCAAGAATTTATTTTGAAAGATTATTGGCCCATAAAATATTCAAATGATATCCGATTTTAACGAGCTTTATATCTATAGATTCGTCTCAACGAGCCCTATTATTTGGTCGTACTATTGGGTCCATATCGAGTATATTTTTCAACGATACTATCCAATTACTCATAATGGGCTCATAAGCCCATGAAATATTGGGCTTCATGTATAAGGCTTAAAGATGCATTTTTGCTAGTTTCTTCTTAATGGGCTAGGCCTAACATTTCTATTTCGGGATGTTACAAGTCTACCCCTCTAACAAAGATTTCGTCCTCGAAATTTACGTACCTTCATAAGGGAGATCGGAATATTGCTTCACGATTTCATCTTCTATCTCCCAAGTTGCTTCATCACGTCCATGCCGACTCCATTGGACCTTCACCAACATAAGTGGTTTGTTCCGCAACTTGTGGATCTTCCGGTCGAGAATCGCCTCTGGAATTTCAGTATAGGTGAGGTCTTGATTTACTTCAACATCTTTGAAGGAACCGATCATCGAAGAACGATTTATACGCCCAAGGATTCATTTTCGGTTATGATTAATTCGATTCAATCCTATCATGCTCCTATGAATTAAATATAACAATCATAAGATGTTAATCGATATACCTCTTGGATTTCGTGTGAGAGCTCGCTTGAAGATCTTCTAATTTGTTTCCCTGCTCAAATTCGATGATGGATGGACAACACGCTACGAATCCAGCCACGGAAGAAACTTACACACGCCGTCTCTCAGCTTGACCGCTGCCGTCGTGCACTCTCTCTCTCTCTCACTTAACCCTAGCCTCTCTTAGATTATGAGATCAATGAATGAATATCTTGAGGCCTTAAGTGAGTATTTATACGAGGAGAATGGGCTTAAGTTTCAGTCTTGGCTCACGGGCCTAGACATAGCCGCCCATCATCATCATGGACGCCCCCTAACTGGGGTTTGATGATGATCAGGCATTTTTTCATTAACTGTGACCTATTAAGCTTATTGGGCCAGATCAGAGATCTACTAGCAGATAAAACTGGTCCTCCCAATGTTCTGAATTCTCTATATTCAACCCAGAATAAAATTCAGATCATAAGTATTAAACATTCCACTAGAGTAATAATACAGAACTACCTGTTTTATCCCTGTTGAGCTCAGGGCTAGTATTAGACTTAAATCACCCCCGTATTTAAGATGTCCCACATCCGTTAATTAATCTAAAGCTTTTGACTGCTTTTGTTAATTAACTTCTTATTTAATTCCTGAGTAGTACCATTCATTCCTTATTCATCATACTAGAACTTAATCCACCTGCAGGGTTTAGTATGATAATCCTTAATGAATTTCTCAGGGGATATGATCAACCTGTTTTACCAGGATACGGTGCTCTATTGCATATGCACTAAAGATCGTACTAGTTATAGTTGTTGCCCAAGATACGGGTCATATTGGATTGCAATAACTGAACCCTCAGCCATGGTAAATCAAAGCAACAGACTCTAACTATACACCCTTAGTCACTCAATTAGAGTTAAGGTGTGACGTTAAATAACATTTAAGTCCCCGAGATCTTGATTCTTCTACTTAGGTCAGAATAGAAAACTTCACCTTACCGTGATCCTATCAATACGATCAACGTACTAGCATAAACAAGCAACCAAGACAAGCTACTTATCTATTTATGCTACAGTCTATACCGATAGTTTTATCCGAAACTATCTCAACTGTGATAACTGTTTATATCTCAAGAGACACCGGCTACTACGGTCTTTCGTGATCTACTACACACCATATAACCTATAACTTTGAGATAATGGATAGATGTTTAATGCTTAACAAACAATTCATACATAATCAGATAGGAAATTGTTAGTGAAATATGGAACCACATGTATACAAGCTAAAAGGCCTGCTTTCTAATATACAAATCCATCAATCTTCTCCTTGAATGACATGACTCGTATCAAAAATGTATTTGTGGAGCATTGATACATGAAATACGTCGTGCATTTCCCCTAGCCTTGGTGGTAAGACCAGTCTATAACCGACCTCTCCAACACGTTCAAGAATCTCAAAAGGCCCTAGAAAACGGGGCTTTAGCTTTCCCTTCTTGCCAAAACGAACTATCCCCTTCGTAGGAGATATCTTTAGGAAAACTTTATCTCCAACCTCGAACTGCAGCTCATGCGGCACTTGTCGGCATAAGATTTTTATCTGTCTTGGGCTTCCTTGATCCTTTTTCGTACATTGTCGATGATTTCCACTATGGATTAAACCATATCGGGTCCTAAAATCTTTCGTTCCCCAACTTCATCCCAGTAGAGTGGCGACCTACACTTCCAACCGTACAATGCCTCATAAGGTGCCATTCCTATCGAGGCTTAGTAGCTATTGTTATATGCGAACTCTACTAGAGGAAGATAATCTTCCCAGCCTCCTCCTTGATCCATAACTACTGCTTTGAGCATGTCTTCAAGAGTTTGAATTGTCCGTTTAGATTGTCCATCTGTTTGAGGGTGGAAAACAGTGCTGAAGAACAGGTTAGTACCCAGTGCATCTTGGAGGCTCTTCCAAAATTTTGACGTGAATCGGGTATCACGATCTGAAGTTATCGATGCTGGAATTCCATGTATCCGCACTATCTCTTTGATGTAGATTTGTGCCAACTGATCTAGCCTCAAGGTCATTCTTACGGATAAAAAGTGAGATGATTTTGTTAGTCGATCCACGATTACCCAAATGGCATGATTCCACGTACTGACTTTGGCAACCTAATGACGAAATCCATTGTGATATGCTCCCATTTCCACTTAGGAAACTCGAGTGGTTGCAACATTCCTGTTGGTCGCTGGTGTTCCGCCTTAACTTGTTGACACGTTAAGCATCGTTCGACGAACCACGCTATATCCCTCTTCATTCCTTTCCACCAGAAATTATGCTAAAGGTCCTGATACATCTTGGTGCCTCTAGGATGAGCTGTGTACGGCGTGCAGTGGGCTTCCTTCAAGATTTCCTGCTTCAAATCATCATTTTGTGGCACGCAAAGCCTTCCTTCATAGACAAGTGCACTGTCAGTGGCCATGGCAAAACCTTTATTTTTGCTAGGGTTGATTTTCTGCTGCACCTTTATGAGATATTCATCTGTAGATTAAGCTCCGATGATACGTGATCGAAGGTCCGGTTTCACAACCAACGTTGAAATTCGTGCTTTGTTGCTATCAGGTGGTACCACAACTTCGAGATTCATCTTGGCAAACTCCCGAACTAGGTGATCTTGTTGCGTCAGGTAACAACTCAATTTCCCTCTATCCTTTCAACTAAGTGCATCAGCGACGACGTTTGCCTTCCCCGGATGGTACAAGATAGTGCAATCATAATCCTTCACTAACTCAAGCCACCTTCTTTGCCTCATGTTAAGTTCCTTTTGCTCAAAGAAGTACTTCAAGCTTTTGTGATCGGTGTAAATTTCACACTTCCTGCCATAAAGATAATGTCTCCAAATCTTCAAGGCGTGTATGACAGCAGCTAACTCTAAGTCGTGAGTGGGGTAGTTGGCTTCATATGGTTTCAATTATCTAGAGGCATACGTGATCACCTTGCCATTCTACATCAACACACAACCTAACCCTTGCTTTGATGCATCACTATATATAACGAAAGCTCGGTTCCTTCATGTACGGTTAGTATAGGTGCTGTGACTAACCTCTTCTTCAGCTCTTGGAAACTGTCTTCACATTGCCGTGACCAATGAAACTTTACTCCCTTCTTCAACAGTTGGGTCATAGGTCTCGCAATTTTTGAGAATCCTTCAATAAACCGCCTATAATAACCAGCAAGGCTTAGAAAACTCCGAATCTCATTCACGCTAGTCGGGGACTTCCAATTACTCATAGCCTCCACTTTAACCGGATCCACCTTTATCCCATCCGCAGAAACTATGTGCCCGAGAAAGATTACCTCGTGTAACCAAAACTCACATTTACTAAACTTCACGAAAAGCTTCTCGGCTCCCGAAACCTCCAATACTATCCTTAGATGTTCTTCATGCTGGTCCTTAGTCTTAGAGTAGATCAAGATATCATCAATGAATACAAGTACAAACTTATCCAAAAAAGGATGGAAAACATGATTCATCAAGTCCATGAAAACAGCGGGTGTATTGCTAAAGCCGAACGGCATGACCACAAACTCATAGTGACCATAACGAGTTCGGAAAAGAGCCTTAGGAATATCCTCCTTCTTAATCTTCACTTGATGGTATCCAGATCTCAAGTCAATCTTTGAGAAAACACTGGCACCCTTCAATTGGTCGAACAAATCATCCATTCTGAGCAGTGGGTACTTATTCTTGATCGTCAACTTGTTCAACTCTCTATAATCGATGCGCATGCGAAGTGATCCATCCTTCTTCTTGAAAAACAAAACAGGTGCTCCCCATGGAGATACGCTAGGCCGTATGAATCCTTTATCCAACAACTCTTGTAGTTGAATCTTTAGCTCTTGGAGCTCCTTTGGTGCCATTCGGTATGGTGCTTTTAAAATTGGTGCAGCCGCTGGTAAGAGATCAATTGTGAATTCCACCTGCCTATCTGGTGGCAATCCGGGTAAGTCCTCAGGAAACACATCCTTGAACTCACGAACTATGGGGACGTCGTCGACAATCACGTTACTGGTATTGTCTTCGGCTATACTTACTAAGAATGCTTCGCAACATCCCTTCTGGATCATTCTAGATGCCCTGGCAGCGCTGATTACGGGTACGGTTGAACCGATCTTTGCTCCATGAAACACGAACTCCACTTCTCCTCGTATCTAGAAAACTACTTTCTTCTCCCGACATCGGATCGATGTAAGATTTTCCCTAAGCCAATCCATTCCTAGTATAATATCGAAGTCCCTCATTTCCAGTACGAACAAGTTTGCTTTACGAGTCTAATTTCCAAACTTAAGTTCTATGTTCGAGCAGACTCTATCAGCTACTAATGTTCTTCCTGAAGGAATACTCACTTCTAGATAGTCATCTATGACTCCTTCTATTACTCTTAACTTCTCAAGGGCCTTAGTGGATATAAAAGAGTGCGTAGCTCCAATGTCGAAAAGAGCAAGTAAAGGTATATCAAGAATACTGATCATACCTGCCATATTCCCCGGTTCCTGAGCTGCTTGCTCATGTTCATAGCGAAGGCACGAGCATTCCTAGCCTGTTGCAGTCCTGAGTTGTTTCCTTGGTTTCCTTTGTTCTTCATACACTCTTGGGCACGGTGTCCGGGTTGCTTACACCAGAAACAGACGTTCTTACCCATTAGACACTCTCCGCCATGCTTCTTGCCACAAATTTTGCAATTAGGTTTCTCCTTCTGAGCTCCTTGGTTAGCACAATTCCCAACTTTTGTTTGTTTGCGGGCTCTGTTATCACCTTGCTTCGAGTTTTCCCATTTCCACTTTCCCTTATGCTCGTTCCCTTTCCGGTCGTCCTATTGAAGTAGTGATTCAATATCTTGGGCCCGTTCAAGCATCTCGGCATAAGTTGTCATTCCTCGAACAACAATAGCGACTACTCATATCTCGGTTCTTAGCCCCCTTCTGAACCGCATAACCTTCTTCTCATCGGTATCAACCCACTATGGCACGTAGCGAGACAACTGATTAAATTTCCTATCATACTCATCCACGGTTTGGTTCCCTTGTCGAAGATGGAGAAATTCATTTTTTACGCTCCTGGTAGCAATTCGGTATGTATTTCTGCATCACATCCTGCTTGAAGTCATTCCAAGTGAAAGCAGCAACGCGCTCAGGAGTGAGGGTCCTCTTATGAGACTCCCACCAGTAGTCAGCATCTCCAGCAAGTTGGAACGTGGCACATGAAACCCGGTGAGCGTCGTTACAAGCAATGTGGTTGAAAATTCTTTCCAAAGCTCGTAGCCACAACTCTGCCTCCAGAGGTTCTCCTTGCCCATTGAAAGTGGGTGGTTGGTAGCATCGAAATTGCTCCACCACTAGACTCGTCTCTTCTTGAGCATTTCGTACTGGCTGCTCTCGTCTCGGCGGCATCCTATGGACAAATATTGGTGTGACCAACAATTGTCAACATATCCTCGTGGCATGATACACACACATATATATATATATATATATATATATATATAAGATTAAAATTTCAAATATCGCTAAATAAAATAATAAAATAGATAACATAAAGTCATCAAAAGTGCCTCGAAAGAGGACTCTTTCGTACAACGAATGCTCACCGCAATAGGTTTCGTGTCGTCTGGGATAACAAAGAGTATAATCTAGGCCAATACTAACTCATCTCGTAAGATGTCATATAAATAGAATGTCTCGGAATCCTCAAAAAGTGCATGCTTAGAAGTATGACAGGTCATGAATATAGATGCGATACTTTCAAAGTCATGGGACCTCAAGGGTACTGGTGTTATACCCTTTTTTGGCAATAGCTAAGAAGCAAGCCATCAACAATGGAAAATCCATAATAAGGCTAAGTCAATTTATGGTTCTCTATAGCATGTGAAAACTTAAAGGTGAACTATGTTCCATATTTGGCTATCTAAATTCCCGCTCATAGAACATTTATCATAATGAAAAGGTATAGCCCAAGCATAACAACATGTGAGATAGAGCATAACACGATATCATAAAATCCCAATGCATAGATGTCGGAACAATAACTATTTAACTTTCAAAGATACCTGGAATGTGAGGCGCGACGTGCACAATGGACCATGGACAGATAGGAATTTATTACAAAGTTTACACATGAAGCTCAACATGACACAGGCCTACAAAAGGTAGACCTGCTCTGATACCACAATGTAACGTCCCGATCCCGAAGGATTATGACGTCACCAAACACGAAAGAAAAAGAGAAAAGGAAAAGAAAAGAGACAAAAAATAAAAACTTTGATATGGACGAACCGAAGCATTCAATTGAATAAGAATCTTGGGGCATTTCGTTAAAAAGTCAACTATCCACGTTGACAAGGACACCAATCAACCACAAGAACAAAATATGAGATAGTTAACTAGTCAAAAGCTCCAAGTAACACGTAAGCAATAACGATCCGCCAACAAATGTGGAATTTACGAGTCAATAAATCAAAAGATCGCATATGGCAACAACGTCAAGTTTAACAAGTAATAGTTCAAGAATTAGAAGTTGAATCTCTCTAGTGAGTCAAAGAAGCATGAAATCCAAATGATAATTTGAATGGGTTTAAACGGATTTCATCAACAATGGACAATCAAGAGCAAGAAACATAGTCAGAAGTTCAAGCTATGAATGTTTACATGCCACGTCAAATAACAAAGTACGATATTGTTTTCAAGTTCAAAAGGCTAAGCGGAAGCATACAAGTTCATAAGAATTAGCCATAATATACATTGACTCAACAAAATAACAAAAGAGTCAATGTTCACAATTAAGTCCATTGGTCCACGTTGCTCATCCGCCTTCATTCCTTACCTAAAAACATTTTAAAAACATTTGGGCTGAGTGTTTGAACACTCAGTGGTAGTTCGTAACATGCTTCGTCCGTCATAAAATAAAATATTTATTTTTAAAGCATAATTTGCCAAACATATCCTTCATCATAAGCTCATAATTCATAGTGGAGACCGACCTATGTGATCACATTCTAAGCATATCATATTTTATATTCGGAATTCCTCATATTGGTCAAGTCCAAATCCACAATGAGCTATTGAATATACATAAATTCATTTCCGTAAAAAGGACAGAAGCAATTAAAACATATTTATTTTAATTTTAGTAAGAAAAACCACCTCAAAAGCAAAGCTTGAATATTACACTCACAACGGGAATCTTAAGCCTGAGGTTCTCATACTGGGCCTACAAAAATACACCTACTCTTAGTATCGTCGAAATGGTCTATAACTCGTACTAAATTAATATAACTATTATTGGAATATAATCCTAAATTTGGGCTCAATCGGACATCAATCAGGGCATAAACGGATCAAAATTGCGAATTGGGCCTTAGCCCAAATTGAACTTTCGACCTTGAAACTGAAATTGGACCAAAATCATTCATCAAAATCAGAAATTAAGCGCGCCATTGCGCTCGGAATAATTTTTCGAGTGAAAAAGGTCTAAACTGATTTTTCAGGGGGTGGGCCCCACATTTTCGGAAATTACAAACTGACCATAGTATTTTACCTAATTCTCAAATAACCACCCATAGAGTTTCTGAAATTATAAATTCACCCCCAACACCATTGAAAAACTACAAGCCCAAAGCTTAGTTTCGTCGGAAAAACTCGCCGCCGGCGAGACCCCGTCACCGGTGACAACTCACCGAAGCACGCTAACCCTACGCCGGGATCCGGCCCTAGAAAATGGGGCTTTAGTTTTCCCTTCTTGCCAAAATGAACTATCCCATTCGTCTCCAACCTCGAACTGCAGCTCCTTACGGGCTTGTCGGCATAAGATTTTTGTCTGTCTTGGGCTTTCTTGATTCTTTTACGTACTTTGTTGATGATTTCCACTGTGGATTAAACCATATCGGGTCCTAAAATCTTTCGTTCCCCAACTTCATCCCAGTAGAGTGGCGACCTACACTTCCAACCGTACAATGCCTCATAAGGTGCCATTCCTATCGAGGCTTGGTAGCTATTGTTATATGCGAACTCTACTAGAGGAAGATAATCTTCCCAGCCTCCACCTTGATCTATAACTACTGCTCTGAGCATGTCTTCAAGAGTTTGAATTGTCCGTTCAGATTGTCCGTCTGTTTGAGGGTGGAAAGCAGTGCTGAAGAACAGGTTAGTACCCAGTGCATCTTGGAGGCTCTTCCAAAATTTTGACGTGAATCGGGTATCACGATCTGAAGTTATCAATGCTGGAATTCCATGTATCCGCACTATCTCTTTGATGTAGATTTGTGCCAACTGATCTAGCCTCAAGGTCATTCTTACGGGTAAAAAGTGAGATGATTTTGTTAGTTGATTCACGATTACCCAAATGGTGTGATTTCCACGTACTGACTTTGGCAACCCAATGACAAAATCCATTGTGATATGCTCCCATTTCCACTTAGGAATCCGAGTGGTTGCAACGTTCATGTTGGTTGCTGGTGTTCCGCCTTAACTTGTTGACATGTTAAGCATCATTCGACGAACCACGCTATATCCCTCTTCATTCCTTTCCACCAGAAATTGTGCTTAAGGTCTTGATACATCTTGGTGCCTCCAGGATGAGCTGTGCACGGCGTGCAGTGGGCTTCCTTCAAGATTTCCTGCTTCAAATCATCGTTTTGTGGCACACAAAGCCTTCCTTCATAGACAAGTGCACTGTCAGCGGCCATGGAAAAACCTTTATTTTCGCTAGGGTTGATTTTCGGAAATTACAAATTGCTTTAGTATTTTACCTAATTCTCAATGACTCAACCACAGAGTTTCTGAAATTATAAATTCATCCCCAACACCATTGAAAAGTAACATTCAAGCCCAAAGCTTGGTTTTGCCGAAAAAAACTCACCGCCGGCGAGCCCCCATCACCGGCGACAACTCACCGAAGCACGCTGACCCTACGCCGGGATCCGGCCGGCCGGAAAATGGCCGACATGGGAGACCCGGCACCAAATCGCGCACACACTAGAATTCAAATTTTGAAAATGCTCAAAACTCAACCAAATCGGACATGCAAACACTCTATTCCAAGTATTTTGAGCCAAGGAACAAGAATATGAAGTTGGATTTTGAAAACGAGCGCCAGAATGGTGCCGGTGAAAACTTAGGGTTTTCTCAAAACTTTAAGCTCAAATACATGGCGTTAAAACAACCTCAAATCGTAAAATAAATGCCAGATCTGTAATCCTCTCGTCGAGGGCTTCAAGACCATGTATGGGTTCAACCCATTCGGTCGCCGGAAAAGTTCGCCGGCGAGCGATGGTGCCGCCGTGCCGGTTGCGATTCCGGCGTCCCCTCGACTTGAATTTTACAGATTTGGACTCCCCTCGTTGCGAGGATCATCGTGACATAAAAAATTTAAAATCCGTGCACTTTGAAATTTTCCGGCAGCAACACTGTGGCGGCTCACGGTGGCGCCGACCGTCGTCCACCGGCCAACCACCGGTGCTACAGCAGATCAGGGAGGAGGAGTTAGAGAGACAGAGGAGATTCTAAATACCTAGAGAGAGAGTGTGAGGTGAGAAGTATGAAAAAAAAAATGGTAAGCATATTCTATTTATACAAACTCTAATTTGTGCTTTAAGAATTTATTTTGAAAGATTATTGGCCCATAAAATATTCAAATAATTTCGATTTTAACGAGCTTTATATCTACAGATTCGTCTCGACGAGCCCTATTATTTGGTCGTACTATTGGGTCCATATCGAGTATATTTTGCGACGATAGTATCCAATTACTCATAATGGGCTCATAAGCCCATGAAATATTGGGCTTCATGTATAAGGCTTAAGGTTGCATTTTTGCTAGTTTCTTCTTAATGGGCTAGGCCCAACATTTCTATTTCGGGATGTTACATAGGGTGCCTTCAATGCTGGTTTCTACAGCTTTCAAAATTAAGAAACTACCATTGTAAAATTGGAAATCAACTTCTGAAAGTAAAAGTAGAAACTAGGTGCAAGCTTGCACCCAGCTTCCAAGGGAGAGACCTAGGATGGTTCCAATGAACCCATAATTTCAGTTTCTAAATTGTCACATCAGCTTTGGAACCCAACTACTTTTTTCTCTTTTATCTTCTCCAACAATAAACTCAGTTTCTAACTTTTTGTGGGTCCCATTATAATATGTGGTCATGGTAGAAAATATTCAATCATTTAAATATTCTCATAATTATATATTTTCAATGAATTTTATTTACATCATTATTTAGATATTGCTTAATAAAACACATTAATTAGAAATAAAATTCATATTATATTAATAACATTTAAATTGATTTTAATTAAATTAAAATTGTAATGCTAAAAAATTTAAAATTACATTTCTTAAATTCAAATTGCATTGCTTAAATTACATAACTTAAACTACAATTACATTGCTAAAAATAAAATTACATTAATTTAAAGTACATAAACAAAAGTACATAAACATAATAATTCAAAGTAAATATAACTTAATTTTAGCCATCAATGGCATTATATTGTGCCCATGTGTGTTGTGTTAAATCATTTTGAAATTTGATATGAGCTTCTTTATTTGTTAAATCATTATAAGTTTTCAGATAATTTTTAAATTCTTCCCAATTATTAGTACCCATTGGTATCGGTTGCTGATGAGTTGCATCTTCATCAGACCAGTTGACCACTTCTTCACCCTCGTCCTCAATGACCATATTGTGCAAAATAATATAAGAGAGCATTATATTGCGGAGATCTTCCTTAAAATAAGATCGTGCGGGAGTACGAACTACTGCCCAACGAGCTTGTAGTCCTCCAAATGCTCGTTCAATATATTTTCTTGTAGCCTCTTGTCTCCGCGCAAATATTTTCTCACTGGATCTTCCGGTGATGGGTAACTCTTGACGAATGAAGCCCAAGTCGGATAAATTCCATATGTTATATAATATCCTCGATTATAAGTTTGACCATTCACCATAAATTGAACTGGTGGTGCATTTCCTTGAAGAAAATGATTAAATAGCGGAGACCCATGAAGAACATTGATATCATTGCTTGCTCTAGGAACACCAAAGAAAGCATGTCATGTCCATAAATCTGCCGATGCCACCGCTTCAAGAACTATTGTAGGAACTCCATAATCACCTCTTGTATAGAATCCTTTGCAAGCGACAGGATAATTTCGCCACTCCCAATGCATACAATCGAGGCTCCTCAACATTTTTGGGAAGCCATGTCTTTCTTCATGCATTTGCAGCAAGTATGCAGTATCTGCTGCATTTGGCCTCCTCAAATATCAATCACCAAAAAGTGCAATCATACACTTGCAAAATTCATGTAGACATTCCAACGCAATGCTCTCACCCATCCACAACTCATCAAGGGAATCATCAGGTGACACATATGCCAATTGTCGAAGAGCTGCGGTGCACTTTTGGAGTGGTGATAGACCATTCCTTCTTGTTGTATCTCGTCTTAGAGTGAAATAGGGAGAGTAGTTGCTCATTGCATTAACGATCTTCAAAATTACGTCTCTCTGCATTCGAAATCGATGATGAAAGAGATCTCCATCATAGATAGGTTCGTCGCAGAATCATCACGAACCAGACGATCATGGCCGCTTTCACGCTTCCAATCTTTATATTTTCTAGAATCGCTTCTCCTTCGTGAAGGTTGAGCCGTTGTTGCATCTGCATCAAGCATATGAATCATCTCTTGCATAATTGGATCTTTGGCAGGATTTCGGATGTATTGCTTCCACATTGCATCAATATCATGTGGATTAGGAATATCAGACATTTTGCAGAAATATGCTCGGATGAAAAAGATGTTAAGAAAGTATGAGTAGAAGATGAAAGGAAGTATGAGTAGAATATGTGCTTGACTGAAGAATTGTCATCTTGTATATGTAGCCAAAATATTCATGACCGTTGAATGTGATTTTTACAGTTGATGGACAATAATTGCATATAAGACAGTTCTGAATAGTAAAAGATGTGATTCATTATATTTTGACCGTTGAATAGTTGTCAGACAATAGTGGATGTGTTGCTGGATAAACAATGTATTTCTCCAACTTTAATTTTTTGACTGTTGAATATGATTTTTGCAGTTACAGTTGATGGACAATAATAGCATATAAGATAATTGTGAATAGTAAAAGATGTGATTCATCAAATTTATGATCATTGAATAGTTCTCAGACAACAATGGATGTGTCGTGTGGATAGATAATAAATGCAATTTTTTATTACATAATTCAAAAGAGATAGAACATAGCACACTTAAAAAGCATGAACTCCAAACTACATAAATAGGCATAACACAATTCAAATATATATGAACTTCAAACTACAGAAATAGACATAGCACACTTCAAAATAATAAAAAACACACCTAGACACTTCAACATATTACTTCCACGTATACTTAGACTTAATTTCTTTAGCCATCACATTAAAATTGTACAGTTCTTCCTCAGACATGCCACTAGTATCCTTGGTGCAGTAACTCTCCATGTTGAAGCTTGAGTTGTTCTTCATTGAGGCTCATTTGTCTAGCCAAAGCTTCGTGCAGATGCTTCCATTTCTCTTTATTTTCTGTAAGATGTGATTTTACTCTTTTGTTTAGCTAGTCGTTTAGCTTTATGTTGTCCCATCGGCTACATTTGAGGTCCAGTATCAGTAGAAGACAGACTATCAAATTTAGAATTCTTGGATTTTTTTTGAGGATTTTATGGCATCTGCTGAGGAGTCTATTTCTCGCATTTTTGGATGAGATCTCACATGTGCAAGTACTTGAAGTCTTTTTTCTTTGGAGCACCATTTCTCCAAAACAAAATTGGCCACCTCCTGAACATCATTATCGTCTTGTCCACTGCCTCGATTACTCCAAATATTATTGTAGATACCTGCCCACTTAGTAAGATCTGAATTGATTTTAAAGTAATAATTTTTTTACCTGCGTATAACTTCAGGCAATAGTGCCATTTGGCCTGTACTAATTGTAGTAAGCGGCAATTTTCTCCTAAAACACTTTTCTCTTTTGTTGATTGCCAATAATGGTGTCGGTGAAGATGTTGTACCATGATTTTACAAGGTGGACATCTTCACCAGAAGTCCAGATGGCTTTTGTATCCTTTGTATTTAGAGTGAGTTCAGGAGCTTCCTCATCATCATCTCATCAACATCAACTGGAATTTGTGAAGAATGTTGGAGAACACTTGATCCAATATGAAACTTGTTGAGGAAAAATAAGCCCACTAGGCGAGCTTCCTTGAAATTATTAAAGAAAATTCGAACCACGTGAATTGTGTGGAAAAGGAACTAGAAAATTCACCGCGCCAGAAATGTGTGGAAATTGTTGAGGAAAATTTACCGAGCCAAAAGACTTGTATGGAAATTGTTGAGGGTATTGAGGATAAGACATTTGGTTAGATATATGAAAATTGTTGTTGAGGGTATTGAGGAGAAGACATTTGATAAGGTTGTGAATTTTGAAAATGTTGAGTGCTTGAATTGCTAAAATCGTAATTTTGAGATCTTGAATCTGCCATTTTTGTTGTTTTGAAAATGAAAATTGAAGAAATGAAGAAGATGGAATGTGTGTGAAATATAAAAATTAGAAGTGGGTATATATAGAGAAAAATATTACAAGTTAAAATAAAATGAAAAAAAAAAAACAAGAACAATAATTCACATCTAGGCAAAACAAAAGGAAAAAAAATAAAATAGATAACGAAAATAGAAAAAAAAAAGTATAAACAATAAAATTGTCGGCAATGTGACTCATGAAAAAAATAATAAACAAGAACATAAAACAAGAAAAGAAATTAGAAATGAAACAAGAAAAAAAAAGATGTAACAAACAAAACTAAAACGTAAAAAGTAAAGAACATTAAGAAAAATGAATGAAGAAACAGAAAAATAAAAAGATTAAATGTTGTTCCGCATCTTTATTGGTGAGTCCCTCCTTTGAAAGCTGGGTGCAAGTTTGCACCTAGTTTCTCAATATTTTTTTAACAAAACTAGCTTCTATTTCCTACAATGCTAGTTTCTGTTTTGGAACCTGGGGAATTTACCATTGGATGCACCTTTATAAAGCCGTAACTCAACATTTATCTTTTTTTTTTTTTTTTTTCTTTATTCACTTTTCTTGATGTTTTTATTTTTATTTTTTATGTTTTATTATTTTATTGAATTTTTTTTTTTCATTTCATTTCTTTTCTTGTTTTATTAGTATATTTTTTTATGAGTCACATTGCCGATAATTTTATTGTTTATATTTTCTTGTTCATTGTTTTTTATATTTTCGTTATCTATTTTATTTTTTCTTTTGTTTTGCCAACATGTGAATTGTTGTTGTTCTTGTTTTTTTTTTTTTTTCTCGTTTTCTTTTAACTTGTAACGTTTTCTTCTATATATATTCACTTCAATTTTTATATGTCATACATGTTTCATCTTCTTCCTTTCTTCTCTTTTTATTTTCAAAACAAAGAAAATGGCAGATAGAAGCTCTCAAAATTCCTATTCTAGCAATTCAAGCTCACATCATTTTCAAAATTCACGACCTTATCAAATCTCTTATCCTCAATACCTTCAACAATTTCCGTATAACTACCAAATACTACAAAATTTTTCTCAATAATTTTCACACAATTCTCTCAGCGGTTCGAATTTTCCTCAACAATTTTCATACAACTCTTCCGGCGCGATGAATTTTCCTCAACAATTTCAAGGAAGCTCGGCTGGTGGGCCCATTTTAAATGTTAGTAATATAATATGAATTTTATTTCTAATTAAAGTGGTTTATTAAGTAATACGTAGTATCTAAATAATAATGTAAATAAAATTCATTGAAAAACATATAATTATGAGAATATTTAAAATGATTGAGTATTATAATGGGACCCACAAAAAGTTAGAAACTGAGTTTATTATTGGAGAAGATAAAAGAAAAAAAAAGTAGTTGGGTTCTAAAGTTGATGTGACAATTTGGAAGCTGGAATTCTGGGTTCATTGTTGGAACCATCCTTACGATAAAATTTATAAATCAAAAGAAAATATGATGGAGGTTTAGGTGTTATGCATATTGATTGGTCTAATAAAGCTCTTTTGGGAAAATAGGCATAAGCGTGCAGGTTAAGGGTAGATAGAGAGTCTCTTTCGTGCAAAGTTTTAGCTTACGAGGGAATTGAAAAAGAGAGCAAATTTTGGAAGCACATCAGATGGACTTTAGAAGAATGTCTGGTGCAGGTCCGCCCCAACTAAAATAAACGTTTTTTCTTAGAATTTTTTTTGAACAAGATTCTGACTCGGCAAAACCTTCAAAAAAAAAAAATTGAAATACTTCGCCAACTGGATGAGACATGTTCCCCTTATGTTTGATTCATTGTGAAACTGTAACACCCCAAAATAGGAATATTGGGCCTAACCTATTAAGGAAATAATTAGTTTAAGTCTTATCCTTGAAGATCAATATTTCATGGGCTTACTATCTTAATAAAAGTAATTAAATCGTGATGATCCTCACAATGAGGGAGTACAAACTGTAAAAATCGCGTCGAGATGAGGCCGGAATCAAAAGTATTGTGGCGCCGCCGCCGCCAGACCGCCGCTCGCCGGCGACTTTTTTTGTCGACCAAATGGGTCGAACCGACATATGAAATCGAAGCTCTCAGCATGAGGATTACAGATCTAGTGTTTATTTTATGATTTGAAGTTGTTTTGACATCTGTATTTGAGCTCAAAAATTCGAAAAAACTCTAGCTCTTCGTCGGTGCCGTTCCGGCGCTCCTTTTCAAAAACTAACTTCATATTCTTGTTCCTTGACTCGAAATACTTGAAATAGAGTGCTTTTTCGTCCGATTTGGTTGAGTTTTGAGTGAGTTTCAAATCTGAATTTTGCATGTGTGTGTATATATTTGGTACTAGTAGAAATTAATATTTGGTACACGATTAACACTGTAGATGTGAAGCTGTCAATCTATTTTATTTTTAGTTACTAGCATATTTTATTAAACTACTAGACTGATGGCGATCTATCGGTTTTTTTTTTTAATAATTTTTTTTCTTCTTATAATAGGAAGATGGAAAAGTACTTAATTTACAAAAAATGTCACTAGAAAAAAATAGTTATAGCTCTAAAAAAAGTTTTAAAATTGGGTCACCTTATAAGAAATTAAGAGGTAAATAGACTGGTCCAAGGCCGGCCCACGAAGGTTTGGACTGAGTACGAAGCGGGCCTTAATTTGGCAGAAATATGAGAAGATGAACGAGCGAAGTATATATGTTTTCAATTTTTGTATCTAGAACTACACATATAATATAGAAAAGGGGCACACTCCTGTGCGATCAGTGGCATGGTGCGGCCCAACCGCAAAGCTTACAATCTAACAAGCCTACAACTGAAAATAATACAAGTAATGAATTGGGCAAAGTAATTTATTAACTTTCAAGATCTGACCACATTATGCAGCCGGCCTCATGCAAGTCTTTGTCTATAGAAAAAAAAGTTAAATTAGGCACCTTCATAACAAAGAGATAAAAATTAGCCATTTTTTTTTAACAATATACTCCATTGTTACTAATCTACTCTTATGTCTAAGATTTTGAATGTTTAAAACATTATTAATCATAAGCAATTTAGAATTTTTTCATGCCCTTTCTCCACCTTCTTTTCCTCCGACATTCTTTCTCCACCAAAGCCGCATTCAATCACGTAGTCCTTGTCAACATGGCCGGCCGGCGACTTTCCTAGAAACACACATATTACACGAGTCCTACGATTACATGAGTGCACAACTTTGAATTCGTGCTCATGTTTTGTGAATTTTCTGAATTCCTGTCAGAGAACAGTTGAAGAACCACAATTAAACCAAATGTGAGCCATACGTACGCACGCTCAAGGAGATCTCAACTCGTTCATTCATTCATGGATATAATATGAATACACGAAGTCAAAACACACAAGTAGATATTGCTCGTGAATTAATATTCGTGAATTCTTGAACAAATGCAATGGTGGTTGGCGATGTCGACGAGCAGTATACATGGATCGTGTAATAGTGATTAAGATTTAGGGAACAAAAGAAGGCATGTAGAAAACATTGCATGATTGGTGATTACACAAGTTGATAAAATCATGATTACACAAAAGTGACTATCTTTTATCTTTCTTCTATAAAAGTGGTTATTTTCACCTATTTACACTATAACACAAGTTCATAACCTTTCCATTTTCCATGAAACAATCGAAAAAGTGGCATCACACTATTCTGGTGATTTTCCATTTCCATGCCATGCTACGTGGGAACATGCATAAAGTGCAATTTCAAAATTCCAAAATAAAACAACACAAGAACGATTTATGTTAAATTAATCAAGTCTTGAACCGCCATGCCTACTCTGCAAGAAACCATCCGGATTCCTCCTCCGTCGGGAGCGGCGGCGGAGCTGAAGCTGCCGCTGGCTTTCTTCGATATCTGGTGGATTCACGTCCAGCCCACGCGCCGCCTTGTCTTCTACGACTACCCCTGCACCACCGCCAACTTCTTGGACTCCGTCGTTCCGAAGCTCAAGGAATCGCTCTCTCTCACTCTCAAACACTACCTTCCTGCCGCCGGCAATCTGCTCATCGACGCCGATCAGAAGCCCGTATTCCGTTACGTCGCCGGTGATGCAGTCCCGCTCACGATCACCGAATCTAGCCGCGATTTTGGCGATCTCACCGGAGATCACCCTCGAGATGCCGACCAGTTCTACGATTTCATGCCTCCGTTGCCACCGGCGACGGAGGAGCCGGGATTTAAAATAATCCCTCTTTTAGCCCTGCAGGTGACTCTGTTTCCCGGCCGTGGTTTATCCATCGGCGCCGCCAATCATCACAGCCTCGGCGACGCGAGATCGATCGTCGGCTTCATGTCGGCGTGGGCTAAAATCAACAAGTCCGGTGGAGATAGCGAGTTTCTGACGAAGAGTCCGCCGATTTTCGACAGATCAGTCGTCAAAGACTCCGCCGGAATCGATTCCATATTCTGGAACGTAGTGAAACAGATCCCATTAAATCCGTCGCCGTCGTTTCCGTTACCGACGAACAGAGTCAGATCCACTTTCGTCCTCCACCAATCCGACATAAAAAGGCTCAAAAACCTCGTTGCCGCGAAGAAACCAAACGTAGCTCCGGCGTCGTCGTTCGTCGTCGCGACGGCGCACGCCTGGACGTGCCTGGCGAAATCGGCGGACGCGGTGGGGGAAAAAGTCGATGGCGATGCAAAGGAAGTGTTCTTCCTCTCTGCCGACGCGAGGGGGAGATCGAACGCCATGATAGATCCGCCAGTGCCGGTCAATTACTTCGGAAATTGCTTAGGCGGCGGCATGGCGATGGCTGACCATAAAATTCTAGCCGCGGGCGAGGGGTTCGCGGCGGCGGCGGAGGCCATCGCAGAGGAAATCAAGCAGAGAGTTCTAAATAAAGAAGAATTTCTGAAAGGGGCGGAGGATTGGCCGTCGGGAATGCAGAAATACATGGGGATGAGGAGTCTGTGGGTGACTGATTCCCCCAAATTCGATTTGTATGCAGCGGATTTCGGATGGGGGAAGGCGAAGAAGGTGGAAGTTGTGTCGATTGATGGAGAAAATTACTCCATGTCGCTGTGTAATTCGAGGGATTCCGACGGCGGATTGGAGATTGGAATGTCGTTGCCTAAGGAAAGAATGGAAGCTTTTGCAGCCATATTTGCTCATGCTCTCAAGTACTTTATATAAATAATTAAGCGATGATTAATATACATGTACTTGAATGTTACTTGAATATTATTGCTATATATTTACTAGTTTAAAATTTAATTAACTCGTACTTAGTTAATGCGGTTATATATATATAACCGCATTAACTAAGTACGAGTTTATACATATATATATAAAGAGGCAATCCCAAAAATAACCATTTTGATAATGTAAAGGTAAATTTTAGCCACACATAAAAGAATAAGTAAATTATAGCCATTTTTGTGTAAAATGACATGTTTGCCATTTAAGTTAATTACACGACCACGATTACACGGCTATATGGTCGTGTAATGATGGTCGTGTATTTCGCATGGCCCGACAAATACAGCTCCCGGCAGGGCATTGCACGACCACAACTCGGGGTGGTCGTGGTCGTGCATTCGACAAGACGGGGGCTCCCGCCCGTGTCACAGCCAATGCACGACGCACGGCCACGGCCCGGGGGAGGCGGTCGTGGTTGTGCGCTCGCACACGGCGCCCCGACAGGGGCTCGTGCCCAAGCCACGGCCAATGCACGACGCACGGCCACGGCCGGGGGAGGCGGCCGTCGTCGTGCATTCGAAAAGACGGGGGCTCCCGCCCGTGCCACAACCAATGCACGAGGCACGGCCACGGCCCGGGAGAGGCGGTCGTGGCCGTGTGCTCGTACACGACGCCCCGACCGGGGCTTGCACCCGTGCCACGGCCGACAGGGCGCCCCGACATTCCGACACACGACGCACGGCCATGCTCGTTGTAGTCGTGTAATAGAGAGAGAGAGAGAGAGAGAGAGAGAGGAACCTGTGTAGTCCTCATGCCTAAGTTATTGTTGCTGCTGTTCGAAGGAACCTCGCAGCTTGACTTGGTGACCGCTTCACCGTCACCACAACACCGGAGTAACGCCTTGCCGGAATCTCCATCTCCATCTCCTTTTCTGCCTCCGATATCTGCGTGGGGTGGCCGGAATCCATGACCGACGAGCTCACCGAAGAAGAAAGTAGACCGCAAGCTCGACAGAGGAGACGATTTTGCGATCGGCGGCGGCTTTGCACGAACAGATCTGAGAATGAAGAAGAAGGCGGCTGCAGCAATCGATCGTGGAAATCGATCATCGTCGGCGTGGAGTGACATCAGCCATGGATGTAGGCTGCTACGGTGGAGGCGGCGGCGGCGGCGGTGGAGCCCGGTGGCGGCGGCGGTGGAGGGGGTGGTGAGGGCGACTGTAATGTGGAGCTAGCTGGGTTCACGCTTTGGCGTGAATCTTGTTATTTTTTTTAATTTGTTTTCTTTTTTTTCTATTTAATTTTTCTTATAATAAAATTTCACATAATTGAATAGGGGTAAAATTGTAAAAATGGTTAAAATTTGCATATTTATTTATTGGTTGCTAAAGTTTACTTTTACTTTATCAAAATGACTATTTTGGGGTATTTGCTCTATATATAAAATAGATAATATATTTTTTGCCCAATTTGACTTTGTAAAATTAATTTTAGCTTTAGAATATAATTTACACAAAAAATGCCCTTCCCTCTCCCCTAGGGTTGGTAAAGTAGCAGCCCAGCCCAGTCCAGTCCGGCCCGCCCACCCGGGCCGGCACGACTGTACTAGCCCGCCCGGCCTGCCGGCCCGACCCGCCTAGTAAACAGTACTAAAAGAACATAAACGTACTGCGTAATCAGTTACAATTTGATATTATCTATTTACCACTTATCACTTACCGGTAAACAGTACTAAAAGAACATAAACGTATTGTGTAATTGCACATTTCGGGAGAAAACAAAACAAAACAAAAAACCTGGATTAAATTTTTTGGGATGGGCCGGGTTGACCATGTCGGGTAGGGTCGGGCAGAACTGGGCTGGGCTGGGAGAGAGGGAAGGGGAGAGAGTGGCTATGTGCTCAAAAGTAAGGGTATTATTGTCCACCCATATCAAAATATGGGTAAAATTTGTGTTTTTTTATGTTCCAAAGCAAAATTTGATATTATAATGTGTTTTTGAGTATTTTATATTTTGCCTCTATATGTAATCGGAGCTTGTTAATTGAAATATAGAAGCTCTGCCGTCCATCGTGAGCACACTTCATGTGCTCACCACGGACACATTTAAATGCACACTGATGATGTATCAATGTCATGTTGATAACTTTTTTCAATTAGGATTTAGTTTTATTAGGCATAATTTAGTTTTTTAGTAGAATTTAATTAATTTTGGTAAAATTTTTATTAATTTATGGGTGATTTTAAACATAGCCCCTATTTTACTCATCCTAGCCCCCTTAATTATTCAAAAATAAAATATTACTAAATGTACAATTTTAAACCCATAGCCCCAAATTAATAGCTTCATCCTTGTAACAATAATCTGAAGAAATAGTAACCCCCATTCCAACTTAAAGGTAATAAACTCTGATTGTATCTTCAATGAATGATCGATCTTTTTATGTGAATATTGAAGCCATAAATTTGGTCAATCAAATTCTTGCTCTGCGTGAAAGAAAACATGATTATTACCAAGCTAAAATATTTTTCATGGTTGTATTTTACAATTGTTTGGTCGCCCTTGTTCGTGTTGGAACAAAAAATTGCAAGTTGTATGTTGTTACATTTTTTAGGTCAGTGGTTATGGCGATAAAGTTTCCATCTCTAAAAAATATTGGTACAATGGAGATGAAGAAATAATAAGTGTAGTATTTAATTTATGAGATTGTTTAATTTCTATGAAATAATCTAGAATTCCTAATATTTTTGATAAATATCTTGTCTTTCTCAATTGTGAGAATCGACAAATTAATGGAATATTTGCCGGAAAAGTTTCCGTTGTTGACGACAGTGTTTGGCCACCAAAGTGCTGCCGTGCTTTACTTCTTAGATTTTTGGGGTAGGGATGAAATTATTAATCTTGAATTTAATTTGGGGGTATATGGCTAATATGGTACATTTATTAGTATTTTTATTTTTTTATTATATTATGGGCTATGTTGAATAAAATGTGGGCTATGTTTAGGATCACCCTTAATTTATATATACAATTGTCATATCATTCGTGAGCATATTAAATGTACTCATGATGAATATTGTAACATTACTCTATAGGCACGTGAATTTTGAGGAAAAAGAAGAAGAAAAAAATCTTTATTAAATTTTATATATATTTGATTTGGAATCTTATGAAATCCAAATTAAATAATGTATTTATTAATAAAGATATTGAAGATTTCTTTGGCAACAAGTCAAATTTTTTATTAATATTTATTAATATTTGAGAGCTAATAGAATTGTGACACCCAACCAAAAAACCCACCATGGAGCCCAAAAGCCCACCAAGACTATATCCTCTACACCTATAAATAGGGCTCTCCATTCACTTCAAAATCACACCAGAAAATATATTAGAGAGCTCAAAAGAGAAGAATACAAATTCTCTACGAACTCTCATTTATTTTCGAATATATTGGAGAACTCAAAAGAGAAGAATACAAATTCTCTACGAATATTCAAGGTGTCCTTCAAAAGTGTTCTTCGTGGAAAATATCGAATTCTTCACCGAAGTCATCTCAAATCCACGTTCTTCATTGAAGTCGTCACAAATCCGCGTTCTTCACCGAAAGTCGTCTCAAATCTACGCTTCTCGCTAGAATCGTCTCAAATTCGCATTTCTCACCGAAGTATGCTCAAATCTACATTTAATCCGGAAACAAGGCAAAAGCCCTTCGGATTAACTCCTCAAATCAAAGCATCAAATTCAAAGAGATCAAGGAGTACCAAATTCTCCGCAAATCTCGGAATCTGCTCAAAGTCATTCAAGAAGCAAATTGGAGAGAGAATCAGAGGAATCATAGAGATCACGACCGCAACGACTCAAGTCAACTCAAGTTCTCAAATAGTTTATTTGTACACATTTTTGTATTTATTTATTAAGTACATTAATAAAATTTGTGTTTACATACTCATAATATATCTCCACTAAATCGAAGAAAAAAAAGAGAGAAGAAACTTGGTACACCATTTGAATAGATGATCTCAAATGTCATTACTCATTTATGATTTATCCGTGAAAAAGGTAAAGATTTTGAAGCCATATTCAAAATTTAAAATCAAGAACGTACATTCCTCAACTCATGCCGGGTTATGTGGAAGATTGCTATCCGTTTTATTGACCATGTATAGTCCGATTCGAGTTGTTTTCAAAGATTTTATTACATGGTTTAATTTTATTAAGTATCAGTTATTAGAAACCAATCAATTGCAATTTTAGTAGTTGAGCTTATTATAATTAGTAATTGATCATTAGTGTTCATGAATTCATAATTAGGACATCCTAATCAACTAGATTGTGTCGTCAAAACCAGTCCTAAGTTGGTTCGAATTTATAAAAACGGCAAAATGTTAAACATATTTCGTGGAGGGAATTGAGTTATTTCATATTCTCTATAAGGAAAATATTATCACTCTAAGTTAGGACGAAAATATTGTACTCCCTTTGTCTCTTGGTATTAGTTACATTTGGATTGTGCATAAATATCAAGGAAGAAGGACATATGTGGTTATAATCAATTCTAAGGAGAGAGAATTAATTGTAGCTAAGTTTTTTTTGTCATTTTAGGAAATGTAACTAATAAGTGGGACAGACGAAAATAGACAATTAATATGACTAATGAAATAGGGTGGAGGGAATATATGTTTAGAGTGAAAAGGGAATAAAAAAGGATTGTTCGGGAATTGTGTTTTTCATACCTGCAAAAATTTTATGTCATAATAAACAAAGACAAACTTGGGTGAGATCGGTCACATAGTGTGGTCGGGTCAAAGTGTCAATCTTTATATAAAAAAATATTAATCTATACGAATAAAAGTGTCAATTTTTAACATAATTATTTTACGAATAAAATGTTAATTTTTAAAAGTGTTAATTTTTATATAGAAAAGTGCTAATTTATAAAATAAAAGTGTCAATATTTTAGCCGTCCGCACGGTACCTCTGGCTGACCCATATGTGTCCCATAAACAAATGAAAATGTGAGGGAAGATTTTCTTTTTTCCACTTTTTCCTAAAAGAAAACACAACCTAAATCTGCAATATAATATTGTAATCTCAAAAGAATAGATTACGTAATGTAAGTATGTAACACAAGACTCTTATAAATTCCCTTACATTGTTCAAAGAAAAAGCACACCATGGCAACCTTGCTCCAAACATGTCGAGTCTCATCGCCGTCCGCCGCCGCCGAGCTCACGCTCCCGCTCACCTTCTTCGACATGTGGTGGGTCCATTTCCACCCAATCCGCCGCGTCCTCTTCTACCACCACCCTTGTTCCAGCTCCGATTTTCTCAACACCATCGTTCCAAACCTCAAACACTCACTCTCCCTCACCCTCAAACACTTCCCCACCGCCGCCGGCAACCTCCTCTACCCTTCCGACACAGACCAAAAGCCTCTACTCCGCTACGCCCCCGGCGACTCCGTCCAGCTCACCGTCATGGAGTCGAACCGCGATCTCGACGAGCTCACCGTGAATTACGCACGTGACGCCGATCAGTTCTACGAATTCGTGCCGGAGCTGCCGCCGGTGAAAGAAGGCGGCGGCTACAAAGTGGCGCCTCTCATGGCGGTGCAGGCAACGCTTTTCCCGGGGAGCGGCATAGCTCTCGGCATCGTCAATCTTCACTGCCTCGGCGACGGAAGCTCGGTCAACGCGAGCTTGATTTTCACTTGGGCTTCGATCAACAAATTCGGTGGAGATGAAGAATTTCTGAGAGAAAAAGGTGAAAATTTGCCAATTTTTGATAGATCTGTGATTAAAGATCCTATCGGAATCGATACTATTTTCTGGAAAGAAATGAGGCAGACTCCTTTCAATCCATCGCCTTTCCCTCTGCCTACGAACCGGGTCCGAGCCACGTTCACCCTCCGCCCATCCGACATAGAGAAGCTCAAGAACCGGGTTCTGGAGAAGAAACCGGGACTTAACCGGGTCTCGTCTTTTGTTGTCACAGCGTGTTACGTTTGGAGCTGCATGGTGAAATCCGGCGACGCCGCCGGCGAGGAGGAAGATGGATGCACCGACGTATTCGAGCTGCTCGTGGTCCCCGTCGACGCCAGGGGGCGGTGGAACGCTCTGATAAATCCGCCGGTGCCGGCGAATTACTTCGGCAACTGCATAGCGTTTGCGATAGCGACGATACGGCACGAGAAGCTGGCGGGGGTGGACGGATTCGCGACGGCAGCAGAGGTCGTGGCGGAGGAAATCAGGAACGAAGTTAACAACGCGGCGGCGCTGTTGAAAGGTGCGGAGAATTGGATGTCGGAGATGAAGAAATGTCAGGCGCAGAAGATGAGGGTTTTTGGGGTGTCTGGATCACCGAAATTCGACCTGGCGATAGCAGATTTTGGGTGGGGAAAGGCGAGAAAGCTGGAGTACGTAACGCTTGATGGAGAGAAGTATTCAATGTCTTTGGCTAATGCCAGAGATTCTGGAGGAGGATTGGAGTTTGGGTTGTCGTTACCTAAGAAAAGAATGGAAGCTTTTGCTGCTATATTCGTTCAAGGTCTCAAGGAATGAATGTTTTATCTATTGCTACATCTTTAATTTGTGCCCTGAAATAAGATTTATTTGGTGTAATATTTTAATGTATTTCATCAAATATATTTTATATATGAGGTGAAGTGTGTTTAGCACCACCTTTTTTATTTTAGGTTTGAACCATGCATTCTGTTTTATTTGGGTATATATAGAGGAATGATTCGCTATCCATTGTATTTATACTTAATTTGTACTCATGATTGATGTGATAATAGTATATTTATGAAAAATTATTTTTAACATATCTTATGAAAATAAATCTTTAAAAAAAATTAAATTTTACTAAAAAAACTTAAACCCTAAATAATAAAATCATTGACGTGATATTATTACGTTGTTGGCACATTAAGTATGTCAATAGATAAGGAACATTCATGTGGGTATATAATTCTCGCTCTGTCTCATTCTTAAGAGAAATTTCTTTTTTTTATAATAGGCTGATATGCTCTTTTGAAAAATGGGATGGAAATTGGAAGGAGTAATAAATAAAAATGTCATTTATCGTTGGTAACGCAAATAGGACATAGTAGATTGAAAAATCACATTGTAAGCAGAATCCAGAATAGCCACTTAACTTAATAAAAAATTATATAGTACTCTATCTGTCCCACTAATATAGGGATAACTTTTTCCCGGCACGGGAATTAAGACGGAGGTAATTAATAGTTATTATATGTATTATGTCCTTATTTAATAGAATTAGACTACAATGCTTATTTTTTTTCATATTTTTAATTATGGTGCCGATTAGTTTTCTTTGAACAATAAATTTTGTGATTAATAATTTTTTAAAAAATAATACACGATTTAGAAAAAAAAAACTAAGAATCAAAATCCATTTCCTAAACTGAATACACCATTCAAGCTATGAGAATTAAAGCAAGAACCATTCACACGCAGCAACCTATAGCTCTCAAATAACATAATCCGAAATCAAAATTTCGTATTGCAATATATTCTAACAAAATCAAATACTCGGAATGAACAAAGAACGTGAACCTAAAATTGATATTCAACTATGGTTCTAAATAAAATAAAAAATAATATAGAAAAGGGGGGTTTTACAGAAACTGAAATATTAAAGGGGTGAATTGTCATCCCTTGATGTCGTTGCTGGCCGAAGAAGAAAGGGTGTCGCGGTGCCTGCCGACCGGGGCCGAGGCACAGAGAGAAATCGGAGAAACGTTGCCCTGTTCGTCTGCTGCCGCCAGGGCCCGGAGCAAAACCAGTGGCAGCAGATTTGGCACCGGCGATGGTGGTGACTAAACGGGCGGCGCTTGACACAGATCTGGTCTTCGGTGAATCAGCTCAAGGAGTGAATCACTTAGATCTGACTAAAAAATGGGTGATTCGATCGGAGTTAAGGTGAATCAATGATGAAAAAGAAATGTGAGGGGCGGCGGCGGCGGATGGAAGCGGTTGCGCCAGCGAGTTCGACGAAAGAGATGAGGAGTCGGGTAGCGAGAGAGAAAGAAGATGAGAAAATGAGAAAGAAGGCTTGTTGGTCCCGAAAGTGACTAATACACGTAGAGGGGGGGGTGAATACGTGTGTTGAGAAGTGTTTAAATTCTATTTCATTTTTCGTCCTTTTGACCGAGTAGACGCTTTGAATGCTAGTGATGCTTTTGAAGCTTCTCACTCATGTGAAAGATGTGCGGAATGTGGTGAGACTTGAATTTTCTTGACAATTAAAACTAAGTTGATATTTAAAGCGCGTATGTGTGTGTGTAAAAAATCAAACTGTAAATAAAGTAAATAGACACAAACACTTATAGTGGTTCGGAGAGTCTCTCCTACGTCCACTCTATCCACGACGGGATGAATACCTTCACTCGGTATCCCTTGTTTTACATTTCCAAGGGGAAGTGATTCAAGGCTAGTAACAAACTTGCACTTGAATCCTCAGAGATTTATGAGCTCTCGAGAAGCCTTACAACAAAAAATCTTTACTACAAAAACTTTACAACCTTACAACTCAATTTAACACAATAGACTTAGTTTTGAGGTTTTTGGGTTTTCGTAAATGAGAATCCTTTACAATGAAGATTACAAGTAAAGGGATAATGATTCTCAAAGCTAGGTTATGGATATATGCGGTTGAACCTAGAAAGAAAGTAGTTGCAATACTCAAGAAAAATATTTCTTGAGGGCACACTACAGTGAAGCACTTCGAAAGAACTAAAAGCTCTTCTTCTACTGAAGCATCCACTAGATCTACTCACTTCGAGATGGAGCGCGTTATTGGTCTGGAAGAAGCTTTAGGAGTTTCGATTATGCTTCCAGGTCCAGCGTTCATGCTTTCAGCATTTACCTGTACCTGCGGAGTCTTGAAAGCAGCTTCATCAAAAACAACATGGGGTGTTTCTTCCATAATAAGAGTCTGGCAATTGTAAACGCGATAAGCTTTGCTTGTCAAGGAATATTCAAGAAATATTCCCATATCAGCTTTGCTATCGAACGCTCTTAATTGCATTTTACCATTGTTGTGAATGAAACACTTGCAACCAAAAATATATAAATGAGAAAGGGTAGGAATTCTCCCTTTCCATATTTCATATGGGGTTTTGTCATGGCGTGTGTTGATTAAAGTGCGATTCTGGGTGTAGCAAGCGGTGAAAGTCGCTTCTCCCCATAATTTCTTTGGTAGTTGGGCATCCACGAGCATAGAGTGTGCAACTTCCTTGATGGTTCTGTTCCGGCGCTCTGCAACGCCATTATATTGCGGAGTGCGAGCTGTAGAAGTCTGATGAAGAATTCTATTTTCTGCGCTATATGCTTCGATGAATTAATTGACAAATTCAGTTCCTTTGTCGGAACGTATCTTCACCATAGTCAGCCCTTTCTCCACCGTCAGTTGCTTTAGGAGCTTTGGGAGCTCCCAAAGTGTGTACTTCTTCTTGAATAGAATTAGTACCCAAGTGTAGCGTGAGAAGTCATCCACGACTACAAGAGCGTACTTTCTTCCATTCAAGGTGACAAGTGTGATAGGACCGAAGAGATCCATGTGAATGAGCTCTAGAATTCGAGATGAGCCATGTCCCTCGACGCTTTGAAAGGATTTCTTGATCTGCTTGCCTTCTTGGCAGGCTTGGCACAATATATCCTTGTTGAAGACTTCATTAGGAATGCCTCGAACGAGACTTTTTCGGGAGATCTTATTCATTATTTTGAAGTTCAAGTGGTTGAGGCGACGATGCCATAACCACCCGATCTCTGAGGTGCTTCTAGCTACGTACACGTTTTGCTTTTGAATACCTGTAAGAACAACCTGCATAGACGCTTTGTTCTTGACAACACACTGGTTAGAGATAAACTCTACCACGAACCCGTTATCACAGAATTAAGAAATAGAAAGTAAATTATGTTTGAGGCCTTGGACATATGAGATGTTAGGGAGTCTCATATTTCCAACAAAAAATGTACCGTATCCGATGATGATGCCTTTTGCATCATCACCGAAGATTACATTTGGACCCGGCTTTGTAACAAACTCATTGAGGAAAGATCATTCACCCGTCATGTGATGTGAATGATCCGCCCTCACTTTAGGGGTGAGGGAGATGCAATGATCATCGATGTGTATAATCAAGTCGAATCCACAAGGAATGCAATGGCGAATGAGATTCAAGTAGTAATCTAATTACTAAAACTATTATCCAAGCTTACAAGTGACATGTTTATGTGTTTTCTTAATTCTATCAAGCAATGCAATTGAAAAGTAACAAACTAGATAACAACTAATAGCAAGAGTTAACAAACAATAGCAGAAAGCTTGGTTCCAAATATAATCCGATAATCACAAGAGGCCTAGGTTTTAGGATTTGTTAGGATTAACCATTTAATCTAATTCATATGGGAGTTCTATATATTATATACACTACTTCTTTTCTCAAAGCAATCAATGTAAGTAGATTAACCTATGACATCTATTTCCGACTAGGACTCAAGATGCATGGGTTAACTCCTAATGACACAATTAATATAAAAAATCTCCTATAGCAAGAATTGCTAATATGTTGTGATTTGATGCTAAGCATTATGAATTAAAGCCTACTAAGCATTTAACCAAACACCTTGTATGCACTCAATGATGGCCAATCAATCATGCAATAAAATTAAGTCCCAAACCACAAGACATATGAATTAGAAGGTAAATACAACAACAAAATCCAAAAACCTAGTGATCTAGATCATATCTTCATATATTGGAACCAAATAGAAATTTAGCTAGACATAATTGAAGGAATTAAACCATTAAAAAGAGATAAAATCATGATGAAATAACGAGAATTTAATAAGGAAGAAGAAGATGGTCTTCAATTGCAAATCCAACAAGTGTAGCTTCAACAATCTTCAAAATACTAAAAAGGAAAGAGGGAAATATTTCTAGGGTTCTTGGAATATTAAAATATGCAAAAGATACACCAATTTGGAAGATTTTTGGGTTAAATACATAAAATGTGAGTTTTGGGTCGAGTTGGACGAACCAACTCGGTCAAGAAACAAAGGGAGAAGGGACGGCGGCGCCCTGGCTGGTTGCCGCCTGGGTCGCCGCAGAAGCTGTAGCTCAGCCGGCCAGCCGGCGATCCAGCCGGTCGCCGTCCGGGTCGCCGTCGGTCCGTCCATTTTGCGCAGCTTCACTGTTTTTGCTCGTTCTCCCTCGTCCGAACTCCGATTCTCGATCTGCTTTTTGCTATGGCTTGCTAACAAACTCCTCTTTGACATAGAATGATCAAATTGCCCAAATGAGTTCTCCATTGTTCCTGAAAAAAGCATAAAGAGACTCGAGAGAACGAGGAAAACATAATTGAATTCAAACTAGTGAAACCCTAACTCTATATATGTAAATTCCACATTTCAATCTTAGGTTTCACCCTAATTAAGCTCGATTCTTCCTCGTTTCTGGCTCTTGATCCTTAGCTACTTAAATGCTCTTTCCAATTCCTACCAAAATAGATCGAAAACCGAGAGAAAATGAGAAAAGTATAAAGTATGCTACAAGTTAAGAAACCCTAGCATTTCTAACATTTAAGCACATAAATCAAGACTCAAACACATGCAAAATATACCTAACATGCACATAAAATACGTGTTAATCAGTGAACATCCGCTATCTAGGTACCAAATACCTTCTTCCTTCCTCTGGGCTGCGATTTTCAAGTTCGCCTTCTTGATCTCCTCCATCTCAGCTTCTATGGCCATGCAACCATAATCATATTCATCATCTGTGAACTGATCTTCATCATGGTCGATGGGATTTTTGGATTTAACGGGAGCGTCGGCTATGAGAGCGCGATAGATGTCTTCATGATGAGCTTTAACCTCGTCCTTTTCCTTGGTGAGAGCTTCAGGCATTCACTTCTGTAGTGCCCCATTTTGTGGCACTCGAAGCACTCAATGTTGGCTTTATCTCTAGGGATGGCTGCAGATTTGTCATCCCTCTTCCCATCAGATGGGGTGAAGCGCGAGCTCTGGCCTTGAGATTTGTAGAATCTTTTATACTTGGCCGCTCTAGCGTTGGAGTTGATAAACTCCCTAACCAGGTGGAGAGCGTAATCCTCCAATTCTTCTCTCGACATCTCGGCAACATCACTGTTGGAAACGTCAGTTTCAATAGTGGTAGTCTCTATAGCATCTTTGAAAGCCAGACTCTTTGGTTTTGCTTGAAGCTCCTCCTTATCCTCACGTAGCGCTTTCTTGACTAGGTCAAACTTGATGGCTTTAAATTCGGAGAACATCATTTCTGGAGACATGTCTCCCAATTCTTTTTGTGAAAGGAAGAGTTCCTTCATTGTCTGCCATTTTCCAGACAGAGCGCGAACCACCTTTTGATTGATCTCTTTGAAGGTGAGTTCCTTTCCAAGGGAAGCCACAGTTATGGTGATTCCCAGAACTCAAGTCTCGAAAGACTCCATACTCTCATTGCTCATCATCGTGATAGCGTTAAACTCCTGCATCAGTACATATAATTTGTTTTCCTTTATTTTCTCCGTGCCCTGTGAGATTAGAGCAAGAGTTTCCCACATCTCCTTTGCCATTTTGCATTTCATGATTCTTGGGAGGTAGGCATCGGGGATTGTTGACTGGATTACGTTGCGTGCCACATGATCTAGATTATCAGCTTTGAAGTCATTGGCCGTATATTCCTCTCTAGGCTTCACGACATAGACATCGGTGGAAGCACTTTCTTCCTCGTCAACTGTGTTGTCGTCTAGGTCTACGGCTTTCTCCTTTTCACGGTTCCTCATTAGGCATTTCATGATTACGATCGGTCCTTTCTCGATAACATCATGCATGCGATCATGAAGAGATGCAAGATGGGACTCCACACGAAAGTTCCACATGGTGTAGCCCTCGATTGAGAATTATGGAAGTTGTGCTGAGGAAGATATCTTGAAAAAGAGGTTAGAAAAATGCAATATGCAGTGAGTAGGTTTTAATGCAAGATTTTGAAAAGATTGGTTCAGGCAGACCTATTATAATGCTTTCACGTTATCAGTATTTAGAAACAGAGGTCAGTAAGAACCCCTGCTCTGATACCACTTGTTGGTCCCGAAAGTGACTAACACACGTAGAGGGGGAGGGGGGGTGAATATGTGTGTTGAGAAGTGTTTAACTTCTCTTTAGTTTTTTATCCTTTTGACCGAGTAGACGCTTCAAATGCTAGTGAGGCTTTCGAAGCTTCTCGCTCGTGTGAAAGATGTGCGGAATGTGGTGCGACTTGAATTTTCTTGACAATTAAAACTAAGTCGATATTTAAAGCTTGTATGTGTGTGTATGTAAAAAATCAAAGCTGTAAATAAAGTAAATAGACACAAACACTTATAGTGGTTCGGAGAGCCTCTCCTACGTCCACTCAATCCACGACGGGATGAATACCTTCACTTGGTATCCCTTGTTTTATACTTTCAAGGGGAAGTGATTCAAGGCTAGTAACAAACTTACACTTGAATCCTCAGAGATTTACGGGCTCTCGAGAAGCCTTACAACAACAAATCTTTACTACAAAAACTTTACAACCTTACAACTCAATCTAACACAATAGACTTAGTTTTGGGGTTTTTAGGTTTTCGTAAATGAGAATCCTTTACAATGAAGATTACAAGTAAAGGGATAAGGATTCTCGAAGCTAGGTTATGGATATATATGGTTGAACCTAGAAAGAAAGTAGTTGCAATACTCAAGAAAAATATTTCTTAAGGACACACTCAAGTGAAGCGCTTCGAAAGAACTAAAAGAATGTAAATGATGATTTGCTAAAGTTCTTGCGAGTAGTATGTTTGAAACATTTGTACTAGCATTAGTTTTAGTGTGTGTGCAACTCCTTCTATTTATAGTAAGGAACCCTACTTCCCGTTAAGAGAGAAGCGGTTGCGTGTTCCTTAAGTACTGACTGTAAAGTTAGGAAGGGATGTCCGCCGCACCTAAAGGTATGGCAACTTCACCTACCTTGAGCTTTCAAACCGTTGCAGTATCCGTTGTGCAATGGTGTGTTGACATATAAGGAACGAATCAACCTTATGTCAGAAATTCAAACTTGAATTCTGGGTCAACTTATCACCTGCACTGATTGGCGCTTCTAAGTACAGCTCTGTATCAGAGACGCTTTAGGTGAGTTGACTTGAGAGCACTTCGCTTTTACTGAACGGAAGCTCACTCTAAGCATTTTCATTTGAAGTGTCTCCATGACGCTTTGTTAAACTTTACTGCTGACGCTTTTACTGCTGGAGCCGCTTCGCTTCCTGACGCTTCACGAACTCTGACTGCTTCATCCTTAGCGCTTCTAGACTAAAATAAATGCTTCCTAACATACAAGCTTTGCTAAGCTAAAAGGTCTGCTTTCTAGTATACAAATCCATTAATACTTGTGTCTTTCAAACCAATGTTCTTTTGTGGTGTTAGCTTCATCGTGCATATTAGAAAGAAAAGTGTCGATAATGTCTTCTTCTTCTAAGCTCATCACACAAACCTCCTTCATTTCCTCAACTTCCTTTAAGTTGCTCAAATCTTGCTCGATGAGGAACTCTTTCTTTTCAATGAATTCCTCCTCATCCACGCAACTAAAGAAGTCATCTTCATTGAGCTCTTCCTCTTGTATATCAGACTTCAATTCCTGATTAACACTATCCTCATCCAAATTGTTAGAAATTTGCACATATGAACATATATGGATAAAATAATTAGAAATAAAGGTAGAAGGCTTATTTTCAAATACCGAAAATATTACTGAACCTCCTTCACTGGCCATGCTCAACGTGCCAGAAGCAACATCAATACGAGTCTGAGTAGTAGCCATGAATGGTCGACCAAATAGAAGAAGATGGCCATTCACACTCCTAGCTCCTCAAGTATAACTTGTCTAGTTCATCAAAAATAATAAGGGAAATATTCTAAAGAGTGTTTTGGAATCGAATCAAAACAAATTATTTATTAACTTGATTCAAGTTCTCCCTTAACATAATATCTCGAGAAGGCTCTAGAATTAGGTTGGATTTTTTTAGGGTGGATTAGTGGGTTAATTGGGCTACTTAAGACCCCTTATTATTTTTCTGGATTAGGCTAAAAACTTTCCATTTTGGGTAATATCCCTATATCAGTAGGACAGACAAAAATGGAACTTATTCCTATATAAGTTGGACGGAGGGAGTAGCCACTAACTTAAAAATATATAAATAGTAGCCACTTTCAATGTATTGAGACAAAATTGCCCTTATTAATATAAAATCTAATATTCTAAATAGCAAAACACAAAATCAAATACACAGAATCACAAATACTTATCGTGAAATTCATCTAACCGCTGAATCTTCAGATCGAGTCACAACCTCCACTGTCGGTCAGGAAATCGAGCCGCCGAGGTTCATGCCCATGTTGCCGTCAATCGAGCCGCAGACTTTACCAACAATGAAGCTTTTCTGGTGGTCATTTTGAAAGATTTTGCTACCATATATATTTCCCAAATCGAGCCACCGCACCGGTCTTCTCACCCTCAACCGTAATTCCAGCCGTTGTGTACTCATCATCGAATCTACACGCCATTATGTCGGAGGAAAGGTCTGATTCCGGCAGAGAAGAGGATGAGACTCTGGTGAACCAAGAGGTGCAGTAACTTCGTTGAATCCCATCGGGCTCGATTGGTTCGATTCAGATATGTTCGAGCCCTATCTAATGAGTTAGTTTCATTTTTGCAATTTGTTTGATCTATGGTTGATGAAGATGCTCGATCGAGCATAGAGGGGCATGATCGAGAACATTAATTTTGTTTTTGCAATGTCTTTGTTCTGTGATTGATGAAACAGGCTCGATCAAGCATACTAAATTATGTTCTATCACATTAATTCATTTTTGAAATATGTTTATTTTGTACGGAGGATAATAAATTTCGATCCAACCCCTTATTTTCATTTTTGGAATGTGTTTTTTTTTAGTTTGATGAAGTTGATCGATCGAGTATACACAGGCTTGAACGAGCACATATTTGATTATATGGCTCGATTGATTTCTTACGGGATAGATTGGCTTGATCAGGCTCGATCGATCTCAATAAATGCTTGATCGAGCCAATACATGCTCGATCGAGCCCTTATGTCAACCATTGCGATTTCATTTGAAATTCACACCACCTGAACTTTTTTTACGAACAAACGAATATATGCTACTAAAAATTATCTGAATATTTTGGCCACCGATCGCACCGCCTTTCAATGAAGGTTGCCGGAATTTAACACCTAATATTGCCGAAAAATTAATGAAGATGTCGGCCATATTCTTGCCGGTGGGTTGCAGGCTTCAGTCGTCAGAGATTGTTGCCATAAATAGACTAGTCTAATGGCTCTGATCATCGACGCATAGATAAATCAACTCCTATGGATCAATCAGTTATAGGATACCGTGAATGCAACAGATGTACACTATCCAAGCACAATTCACGTAAACTGCTTGCAAATAGAAAATAAACTAAAACTACCAATATTTTCTTCTTCCCAAACAGCCGTCCAAATTAAAGAAAAGATACTAAGATGAACTATGATTTCCAAGTTCTTTTTTCCTTCCCCCAAGTTGCGGCCGTCCTTCTCCAGTAACAGAGAGAAAGAAAAACTGAATAACTCTTCTCCTCTTCTGCGCAATCAAGGCGTGCGGTTTTTTCTTCAATAATAACTAAGGAATAACTTCGTTTTCTCTTTTTTACTCCATCTACCGCCTTTCCCCTAAGAAAGTAAAAAACTAATAATAATAATAATATTCAAATCCTAACTAATACAAACAAGTCCCTACTTAATTCTTGACTCCCCAATTCTTTTCATATTTGCAAAAAATCCCTAAATTCCATGACTTTTATCCAAGTTCATCCTCTCCAAAACTTGCAAACTTCTACACAAAAACACAAACAAAATGCAAATCAAATCTATAAAACTATAAAAAAAAAATAACTAAAAAATTAGAATAATAAGAAGACACACCAATATGAGAATGTGATTTTCATGTAAATTCTATTTTTATATTTATCTTAATTGAAAAATACAAAAACTAAATAAAAGGGCAATTTTGTCTCAACATATTGAAAATAGCTAGAATTTATATATTTTTAAGTTAGTGACTACTATTTATCTTTTGTTAAAATAAGTGGCTATTTTGTACTATAATCACTTGTAATTATTGAAAAATCTAATTGAGATATTCATTTCCAAAATCAACTCTACTTAGCTGAAAATAAAGTTGCCGGAGGGTCTAATTAGTAATTTCACACCTCTCCCTCTCCCTCTCCCAATTATTTAAAGAAAAAAGAAATTAATTTACTTCAACATTTGAAGGATCAAATCAGACTACCAATTTAGAAGGCCTTGAGCAAATATTGCCGCAAAAGCTTCCATTCTCTCTCTAGGAAATGACAACACAACTTCCAATCCGCCGTCGGAATCCCTCGACCTGCACAATGACATCGAATACTTCTCTCCATCAATCAACATCACCTCTATCTTCTCACCGCTCCCCATCCAAATGTTGGAATCTAAGAGTAGATTTCATCTCTTAGTTTTTGTCTTTCTTCGCTTGTGCTTTTTGTTTGTTTTGTGTAGGTATAATCCAAGAGATTAGTTAGACTAAGGGGGAGTGATGAGGTGGCTGATGAGTCAGGTGATGAGATTGCTGATGTGTGACCTGATATGGCAGCTGATGTGGTGGCTGATATGGCGGTTGACGTGGCGAACGACCAAGTCGTAAAGCAGTCCAATATCATCTAGGGTTTCTAGAAGATAGAGGTTGCGTGGAGATATGTTTAAAGGAGGCATGGAAGAGTGGAACTCTACTTTCATGCAAATCCTAACCTTAACTTGGTGGACAAGTATCAAGCTATATATAAGGACGATGATGCATTGGAGATTGAATACGTTTTCTGGAGAGATTGAAAAGAGAGTTTTATTTGAGAGATCTCCAATTGTTTTAGGTTGAGTAATACTATCATTATACAACTAGCTCAGTGGATAGTTAGATTGTTTATGTTAGTAGCTTTTAATAGTTCGTTTCCTCAACCTTGGTTTGTAATTCTTCGTGAATTATAATGTTTGTTTCGCCTTGAGGCACAACAAGATATCATTTAGATATCTTGCGAAAACCATCTCCGTGTCTTCTTTGTTCTTTGTTGATTTCTATTATTTTCTGATGCGTTTGTGTTCATTGTTGCACTCACAGTGCTGCTTACAGTGAACACCTCTGTGTTTTCTAACCACCGATTGATACCAACAAGTGGTATCAGAGCCGACACTCGACATACTGAGTGACGGTCCTGGTACGGCAAGATGGATCTCACCAGCACGGTGTTCAACAAACCTCAAGTGTTGGATGGTTTGAATTACTCATTTTGAAAAGTGAGGGTCAGGCACTACATCAAATCCATTGATGCTAGAGTGTGATCTTATGTTCTTCATGGGTGGTCCCATCCCAAGAAGATGGACAAGGAAGGAGATGATGTTCGAAAGCCAACAAGCTGATGGTGTCAAAGGCACTGCGCACATTAACTCCCAAGTTCCAGCAAAACGTCACAACAATCAATATGATGAAGAATGTTGGTGCCTTTGAATTCACCGCAGTGATGAACGATCTCAAGATGTTTGAAATGGATCTGGAAGCATCAGAAGGATACACACCGAAGAAGATCTTGTTCTTCAAGCCTCATCATCTGGATCTGTATACACACCACCAAGGGCGAGCCCCTCTGAACAAGCTGATGATGATGTCATCTTCGATGACATGAAGGAACCACGTATGGCACATCTAACTGAAAAGGTAAATGCCTTGGCTAAAAAATTTAACCGATTTGCAAGTAGAAGGGACCAGAACACATCAGACTTTAATCGAAGAGGAGGCAACTCTGTAATTCTTGAGGAACTACCGAGTTCACCACAAAAGGTTGTTATTCCCCTAAGGAGAAATATGTCTGATCCACAACAATTTAGACAAGGAGATTACTCAAAAATTCAATGTCATGAATGTCGTGGTTATGGATATTATGCAAATGAATGTGCTAACACCTTCAGGAAATAGGGTAACATTGTGAATTTTGTATCTTTAAGTGATGATGAAGAAGGTGAACCAACCCCGGAGACTCCTGTGCTGACCATAGAGGGGCCCTCATTGATGGCCACAACAGAATCAACTACTGAAGTTTCTGGTGATTATTCTAATCTGTTTTGTCTTACTAGTTTTGTAGATTCAGAATAGGAACATGATGTGAAATTTGAATCGGCGGATGATCCTCTAAAAGTCGTGGTGGAACTCAAGGAGTCTCATGATGAACTGCTACTCAAGAAGCAGTGCAAGGTCAATGAAGGCTTAACAAAGGAGAACGGTGAGCTCAAAGATCAACTTGTGCAATCAGAGGTAATGTTTACTCGGAAAGATTCTGAACTAGGTAAGCAACCTATTCAATTAGATCTTGATGGGAGGAATTTTCATAAGTTAAACACATGTTCAGCAAAATTTGATGAAGTTTTGGCCTTACCTCAAATTGGAACTAGTGGTCTAGGATTTTCAGAAACTACTAAGTCTGCATTTTCTAATCTTTTATCAACAAATGATAAACCGTTCGTTAGATTAAGTTCTAAATTGCAGGAAAATGAAGTCTTGATCCCCTCGAAAAGAATGTTCAAGTGTCGTAACTATCATAGAGCAAGACACATCAATCCGTATTGTAAAGACTGGCTGAAGAAAAAGTAAAAAAGGAAGATGCTCGAAGAAAAGGAAATGAAAAGTGGGACTCCCTTCAAAGGCAAAGGCAAAGGAGTTACTACTTCGAATGGTAGAGGTAAAGTTGTGTGCAATGTCGTCTGTGCTGCTCCAAGTACAAAGATAGGGGGAGCTTGGTACTTTGATAGTGCTTGCTCTCGACATATGACCAGATCAAGGGAGCAGCTGGAAGATTTCAAACCCATTGACGAAGGAATTGTGACATATGGTGTGGATGCCACTGTGTACTGCTCAATGATAGGGAGTTTGTTGTATTTAACTTGTACTAGACCTGATATTCTATTTAGTGTCTGTGTTTGTGCCAGGTTTCAAGCAAGTCCACAGGAATCTCACATGAAAGTTGTTAAGCGAATCATACGATATGTGGCTGGCACAACGAACTTAGGATTGTGGTATTCTAGAGATACTAATCTAAGTTTAACTGGTTTTACAGATTCAGATTGGGGAGGAGACTTGGAAGGAAAGAGGAGTACGAGTGGTGGATGTTGCTACCTTGGAAACAACATCATGTCATGGCATAACAAAAAGCAGAATTGTGTGACATTGTCAACTGCTGAGGCTGACTATGTTGCAGCTGGGAGTTGTGCCACACAATTATTATGTCTGAAACGGATGATAGATGATTATAAACTTCAGGGGGAGGGCATCACTATCCAGTGTGATAACTCCAGTGTAATCCACATTACAAAGAATCTTGTCCAATTCAGCCGTATCAAACACATTGACACTCACTATCATTTTCTTCGAGATTTGATGGAGAGAAAGATAATTGAGGTAAAGTATCTCCTAACTGAAGATCAAATTGCGGTTATACTTACGAAACCCCTTGATTTTGAGAGATTTTCTAAACTTAAAAATTCTTTCGGGATGTGTTCCATCTGATAAGCAGGTGGATGTTGCTTGCTCTGTATTCTACTTAAAGTAACTAACGAAGTTCTGGCTAGTGTGTGAAATTTAAAAAAATAAAAATCCATATAACTTGAAGCACAGTCAGTAACAAAGATTTTGCATAAGTGTCTTCTTGAGAAACGGGTATAAAAAAAATAAAAAAAGGGAAATAATCATATCTAGCCTGATATAATTCGTACTTTAAAATGTAGAGTATAGCAACGTGGTTTTGGGGCGTGTGATGGAACACTTTCCTTGAAAATTTATTTTGTTTGGATCTCTCACTATTTTGTGGGGTATAGTGAATATATTTTAACGTTTGGACTATAGTTCACTTGTACTTATCTCCATTATTTCGACTCTCTCTTTATATTGTAACCTTTCGTATTCTATCGCCATGTCTTCTAGCCTTATTGCTTGAAATAACCACTGTACCACTCACTCTACTCCATATCTTACCCAACTTATTTCATCCATCTTTTTACTTTACCCATCACTGGAATATGGTGCTCTTTCCTTGAAGATTCCTCTTGTCACCTTCACAGTAGCTGCAGTTGGTTTCCTGGTTATGACAACGTTACTCATGCTTCTCTATATTGCCAAGTCTAGGTAGTTTGCTACCTTGCTTTCTTCACAAAAAGGGGAAGATGTAGTGTGTAGTTGATATAGAGATGGTGGTGAAGATTCTGGAGATAAGGAGGTTGCTACATAGGAAGATATTGAGGAGGTTGAAGAGCACGGGGATTCTAAAAGTACTAAAGTGTGATGCTGATCCAGCTGTGTGTTTGGCAGAATTGACTGTTTTTGTTTAAAGTGCTAGACACTTTGTTTATCTCTGCTTGTTTGTTTTTTGGATTTTGTTGCTGCACATTTTTGGATTGATGATGTTTTATGCTAACACTCGTGGTTGTTTATTTTAGCATTTGGTTTACAGAATTCTGGATTGTGGGAGTTTATGTTGTTTTGTGAATAAAGACAAAAAGGGGGAGTTTGTTGGAATCTAAGACTAGATTCCATCTCTTAGTTTTTGTCTTTCTTCGTTTGTGGTTTTTATTTTTTTGTGTAGGTATAATCCAAGAGATTAGCTGGACTAAGGGGGAGTGATGAGGTGGCTGATGAGTCAAGTGATGAGATTGCTGACGTGTGACCTGATATGGTGGCTCATGTGGTGGTTGATGTGGCGAGCGACCAAGTCGTAAAGCAGCCCAATATCATCTAAGGTTTCTAGAAGATAGAGGTTGCATGGAGATATGTTTAAAGGAGGTGTGGAAGAGTGGAACTCTACTTTCATGCAAGTCTTAACCCTAACTTGGTGGACAAGTATCAAGCAATATATAAGGAGGATGATGCATTGGAGATTGAATACGTTTTTTGGAGAGATTTAAAAGAGAGTTTTATTTGAGAGAACTCCAATTGTTTTAGCTTGAGTAACACTATCATTATACAACTAGCTTAGTGGATAGTTAGATTGTTTATGCTAGTAGCTTTTAATAGTTCATTTCCTCAACCTTGGTTTGTAATTCTTCGTGAATTATAGTGTTTGTTTCGCCTTGAGGCACAGCAAGATATCATTTAGATATCTTGCGAAAACCATCTCCATGTCTTCTTTGTTCTTTGTTGATTTCTATTATTTTCCGCTGCGTTTGTGTTCATTGTTGCACTCACAGTGCTGCTTACAGTGAACACCTCTGTGTTTTCTGACTACCGGTTGATACCAACATCAAAATCACCGCATTTAGTTTTTAATTGAAAAAGGTCTGTCTCTGTCTCTGTAAATAAGTTTATTTATCTTTTTTGATCGGAATAAGTTTATTTATCGACTCTCTATCGTCATCTTCTTAATCGAAAGTTGTGTAGCATTCCACCGCCGCCGCCGCCGCCGCTGTAGCATCTTCTTATGGAAGAGATTAGGGAGCCACATTCAATAGCAGTTCCTCCTGCTCTGCCTACAACTGAAAATTATGGAAATACATCGGTTAGCTCACCATCATTTTATCTCTTTTCTCCTCTAATTTGATTGGTTTCTGCATCCATTTTGTTCAATTAAATAATTATGCTTGAAAGTTTCGTATAAAAAGATAAAAATTGATTTTGTACATGGAACTGCATAATTCAATGTGCAGACGGTTGGTAGCAAGAACCCTAGAACACCGACAAGCATAGATGCCCTACCTGAGGAGCTGCTATCGGAAATTCTTGTGCGTAATTCAGCTAAAGATATCCACGAAAAAGCACGGTTTGTGTGTAAGAGGTGGTGCCACACAATCCATCACCGTTCTTTCGTGTATATGCACCTTCACCATACTAGCCCTGGACTTCTTTTCCCTAGGAGGCCTGGGCATGCTTCGAGTTTCATGACTGCAACATAAGGCGCATGAATTGAGGTATCCAAAACAAAATGTAGATTTAACTATCAAATTTCAAACAAATAGTTGATTTAATTCAATGTACTTTTTGAAAGATAAATAAAAAAACAAATTGAGATGTTTTATAATAATTGATTGTTCAAAATATTTTTACATTCTGTGATTATCAATAATGCTAAATAATTTTGATATATGAGTAACAATTATTTTGATAATTAATCCCTAAAAATTTTAAGGGATAATATACTATATGTTAAACAATTATTTTTCTCTGTGTGTCCCAACGTTTTAAGAATTGTTCTAACTCCTGAAGAACTTGGTAATAATTTGTCAATTTCTTACCGATGCGCAACTTGTGATTTCGTGATTAGTTCATCTTCTTTGGCGTGTCTCTCCCTCGTTTCTCCACCAAAATAAGCGAGCCACCCCTTCATCTTTTCGTCTTTTCGAGGAGACAAAACTCAATGGTTGTTGGGATATTATGTTAAGGGAGAACTTGAATCAAGTTAATAAACAATTTGTTTTGATTCGATTCCAAAACCCTAAGTAGAATATTTCCCTTATTATTTTTGATGAAACTAGACAAGTTATACTTAGCAAAGCTTGCATGTTAGGAAGCTTTTAATTTAGTCTAGAAGCACTAAGGATGAAGCAGTCAGAGTTCGCGAAATATCAGGAAGTGAAGCGGCTCCAGCAGTGAAAGCGTCAGCAGTAAAGTTATGCAAAGCGTCATTAAAACACTTCAAATAAAGATGCTTAGAGCGAGCTTCCATTCAGTGGAAGCGAAGTGCTCTCAAATCTGCTCACCCAAAGCGTCTCTCATACGAAGCTGAACTTAAAGCGTCAATCAGTGCTAGTGTGATAAGTTTGACTTGCAGAATACAAGTTTGAATTTCAAACGTTCAGAAATCTGATATCACCGCCTAAAGCTTACGTGTCAACACACCATCGCACAACGGAGGCGGCTACAGTCCGAAAAGTTAAGATTAGGTGAAGACTGCCATACCCCTAGGTGCGGCAAACATCCTTTCCTTGTACTGGAGTCTGAAATACCTGAAAAGTGACTGACACGTCGAATTATCTGGAAATTAAGGAACACGCAACTTCTTCTCTCTCAACGGGAAGTAGGGTTCCTTACTATAAATATAAGGATTTGGACACACTAAAACGTAATGCACGTATAAACGATTCAAGCATACTACTCGTAAGAACTCTAGCAAATTATCTTTTACATTCCTTTAGTTCTTTCGAAGCGCTTCACATTAATGTGTCCTCAAGAAATATATTTTCTTGAGTATTATAACTACTTTATTTCTAGGTTCAATCGCATATATATCCAAAGCCTAGCTTCGAGAATCCTTATCCCTTTATTAGTAATCTTCATTGTAAAGGATTCTCATTTATGAAAACCCAACCCCAAACCTAAGTCTATCGTGTTAGATTGAGTTGTAAGGTTGTAAAGTTTTTGTAGCAAAGATTTGTTGTTGTAAGGCTTCTCGAGAGCCCGTGAAATCTTTGAGGATTCAAGTGCAAGTTTGTTACTATATTTGAATCACTTCCCCTTGGAAGTATAAAACAAGGGATACCGAGTGAAGGTATTCATCTCGTCGTGGATAGAGTGGACGTAGGAGAGGCTCTACGAACCACTATAAATCGTTTGCGTCTCTTTACTTTAAGCTATTTATCGCTTCGATTATTTGTATACACACACACACGCTTTAAATATCAAGTTGGTTTTAAGTGCAAGAAAAGCTTTAAAGACTCACCACATTCCGCACAAAACTCACACGAGCGAGAAGCTTCGAAAGCCTCACTAGCATTTGTAGCGTCTACTTAGCAAAAAGGCTGAAAAATAAAAGAGAAGTTAAACACTTCTCAACACACCTATTCACCCCCCCCCCCCCTCTACTTGTGTTAGTCACTTTTGGGACCAACAAGTGGTATCAAAGCAGGGGTTCTAACTAACATCTGTTTATGAATACTGATAACGTGAAAGCGTTATAGTAGGTCTACCTGAACTGATCTATTATTATAACTTGCATTAAGACCTCACTCACTGCATATTGAATTTTTCTAACTTCCTTTTAAGATGTCTTCCTCAGCACAGCTTCCTCAGTTCTCAATTGAGGGCTACACCATGTGGAGCTTCCGTGTGGAGTCCCATCTCGCTTCACTTCATGATCACATGCATGAAGTTATCGAGAAAGGACCCATCATAATCATGAAATGCCTAATGAGGAACTATGAAAAGGAAAAACCCATAGACCAAGACGGCAACCTAGTTGATGAGGAAGAAAGCACTTCCACCGATGTCTATGTCGTGAAGCCTAAAGAGGAATATACGGCCAACGATTTCAAAGCGGATAATCTAGATCGTGTGGCGCGCAACGTGATCCAGTCAACCATCTCTGATGCCTATCTTCCAAGAATTATGAAATGCAAAACGGCGAAGGAGATGTGGGAAACTCTTGCCCTAATCTCACAGGGCACGAAGAAAATAAAAGAAAACAAACTCTCTGTACTAATGCAGGAGTTTGACGCTCTCTCAATGAAAAGCAACGAGAGCATGGAGTTTTTCGAGACTCGAGTTCTGGGAATCACCACAACTGTGGCTTCCCTTGGAAAGGATCTCACCTTCAAAGAGATCAATCAAAAGGTGGTTCGCGCTCTGTCTGGAAGATGGCAGACAATGAAGGAACTCTTCCTCTCATCAAGATAACTGGGAGACATGTCTCCAGAAATGATGTTCTCCGAATTAAAAGCGCTCGAGTTTGACCTGGTCAATAAAGTGCTACGTGAGGATAAGGAGGAGCTTCAAGCGAAACCAAAATGTCTGGCTTTCAAAGCCATTGTAGAGACTACCACCACTGAAGCCGATGTTTCCAACAACGATGTTGCAGAAATGTCGAGAGAAAAACTGGAGGATTTAACAACTCCAATGTTCTCTTCCTAGTAAGAGGGTTTAACAACTCCAATGCACGAGCGGCCAAGTATAAAAGATTCTACAAATCTCAAGGTCAAGGCTCGCGCTTCACCCCGTGTGATGGGAAGAGGGATGACAAAGCTACAGCCATCCCTAGAGACAAAGCCAGCATCGAGTGCTATGAGTGCCACAAGATGGGGCACTATCGAAGTGAGTGCCCGAAGCTCTCAACCAAGGAAAAGGACGAGGTCAAAGATCATCGTGAAGAAGTTGTCGCGCTCTAGTAGCCGATTCTCCCATTGAATTCAAAAGGCTAGTTGACCATGATGAAGATCAATTCACCGTTGATGAATATGATCTAGGTTGCATGGCCATAGAAGCTGAAATGGAGGAGGTAAATTTTTTTGAATCTAATACTCTTCCATTATCACTAGGTAGTGAATCTGGTGACGGTGAGGATGAGGCTTTCGGCTTGGAAGGTGATCTCTTTGATGACTATTTTGAATTGCTCAAGAATCACGAATCATTGCAGGAAGTTCTCGTTCGGTTCAGAAAAGAGAGCGACAGATTAGCCAATACACTTGAGTCCAAGGAAAATGACCTATTTGAGTTGACGGCTAAGTTCGATGATCTTCATGAATGCCACCAACGAACCATATCCACTTCCAAAGAACGTAAAGCCACTCTTGATCGTCTCAATAGTGCTTCTGCAGCTATTGAAACGATTGAAAGTTCTTTTAAACCCTCAAAAGGTCTAAAAGGAATTGGCTTTGGTTCTACTCTCACAACTTCATCCGATGCTAGTTCTGAAGCATCGTTGAAAAGCCTCAAAGCTGTTCAACATGCTACTAGCAAAGGAAATGAGTTAGTCGGGTTTGTGGCTGAAACTTCAAGGCAAGCTTCCAAAGCGCCTTTGAAGATTCACCCCGATGTTTCGAATAAGTCAAAAGACTAAAGAGCTTAAATGCTCTAAACGCAATTCAAAGCGTGTCCAGTCTACGACAAACCCAAAGCGTCAACAAGAGAGTAAAGCTAACTTGAAGAACTTCATATCTCATGGAGGGACTCAAGTACGCTTTATCCCCGATGCTTCACATAAATTTCATGATCGAAGCCTCATCGATCATTCTATACAAAATGAAAGCATTCATTCATGCTCTCAGAGAAGAAGGAACCGTAAGCATTTTCACTATTACACACATGATTACACTCAAGGTTTTCCCATTAAACAAAGTCCTATTTGTTTCGTTCAGGATCTCGAGATGAGAATCACTTCCTCAGTGAATCCAACTTGAGTTTCCAAGTTCTCTGACATTAAGGAACCCAATGCAAATTAGGTACCTAAAAATTATTGATCTTATAGATCAAAATGGCGAACTTGAAAAACACGGCCCAGAGAAAGGAAGAAGCCATTTGGTACCTAGATAGCGGATGTTCACATCACATGACAGGTGAACTCTCTTTCCTTGACGAGTTCATTGAGAAACCGGGTCCAAATGTAATTTTTAGTGATGATGCGAAAGGCATCACCATCGGATACGGTACATTTAGCAGTGGAAATATGAGACTCCCTAATGTCTCATATGTTTAAGGCCTCAAGTATAATTTACTCTCTATTTCCCAATTCTGTGATAACGGGTTTGTGATAGAGTTTATCTCTAACCAATGAGTTGTCAAGAACAAAGAGTCTATGCAGGTTATTCTTACAGGAATCCGTAAGCAGAATGTGTATGTAGCTAACTGGAGTAGCTGCCAAGTTAGAGCATGTCTCGTCGCTAGAAGCACCTCTGAAGTTGTATGGTTATGGCATCATCGCCTAAATCACTTGAACTTCAAGACAATGAACAAGATTTCCAGGAAAAATTTAGTACGAGGCATTCCTAATAAAGTCTTCAATAATGATATAATGTGCCAAGCCTGCCAAGAAGGCAAGCAGATCAAGAAATCCTTTCAAAGTGTCGAGGGACATGGTTCATCCCGAATTCTAGAGCTCCTTCACATGGATCTCTTCAGTCCTATTTCACTTGTCACCTTGAGTGGGAGAAAGTATGCCCTTGTAGTCATGGACGATTATTCACGCTACACTTGGGTACTAATTCTACTCAAAAATAAAGATACACTTTGGGAGCTTCAAAAGCTCCTAAAGTAGCTGACGATGGAAAAAGGACTGAATATAGTAAAGATACGCTCCGATAAAGGAACATAATTTCTCAATTAATTCATCGAAGAGTATAGCACAAAGAATGGGATTCTACATCAGACTTCTATAGCTCGCACTCCACAACAAAACGGCATTGCAAAGCGCCGGAACAGTACCATCAAAGAGGTTGCACGTTCTATGCTCGCCGATGCCCAACTGCCAAAGAAATTCTGGGGAGAAGTGACTTTCACTGCTTGCTACACCCAGAATCGCACTCTAATCAACACACGCCACGACAAAACCCCATATGAATCGTGGAAAGGGAGAATTTCTACCCTTTCGCATTTACATATTTTTGGTTGTAAGTGTTTCATTCACAATAATGGTAAAACACAATTGAGAGCGTTTGATAGCACAGCTGATACAGGAATATTTCTTGGATATTCCCCTACAAGAAAAGCTTATCGCGTCTAGAATTGTTAAACTCTTGTTGTGGAAGAAACACCACATGTTGTATTTGATGGCTGCTTTCAAGACTCCACAGGTACAGGTGAATGCTGAAAGCATGAATGCTAGACCTGGAAGCGTGATCAAGGTTCCTAAAGCCTCATCCAGACCAATAACGCGCTCCATCTCGAAGCTAGTAGATCTGGTGGATGCTTCAGTAGAAGAAGAACCTAAAGATGGAGTTGCAGCCATAGAGCATGATCTTAATAAGCTCTCTCTCGATAAGGGGGAACCAAACTCGAGAATAGCTAATCCTCTGACCTCATTGGTACCAAACAGGGAGGAAGCTCCATCCAGTCTAGTGGTTTGTGATCAAGGGAACGGTGACGATCACTCACCACGCTCCAAGGTGGATGATGTGGAAGGTCTCAATCAAAAGAAGCTTTGGGTGAGATATCATCCCCAAGAAGGTATTCTAGGTGATCCTAGTTAAGGTGTCAAAACTAGGAGCACCCTATTCCATGGTGAGAGTTCCTTGTTTAGTTGCTTCCTAGCAAACGCCGAACCCTCATCGGTGGAGGACGCTCTAAATGATTCAAATTGGGTAATTGCCATGGAAGAGGAGCTGAATGAGTTCACAAGGAATGGCGTCTGGTACCTAGTGGATCGAACTTCTCATCAAAGCGTCATCGGTACCAAATGGGTCTTCAAAAATAAGACTGACGAAAGCGGCAACATTGTTCGCAACAAAGCTCACTTGGTCGCAAAAGGATATTGCCAGGAGGAAGGCATCAATTTTGATGAGACCTTCGCTCCCGTAGCTCATCTTGAAGCCATCAAGATGTTCCTTGCATATGTCGCATCCAAGAAGTTCACAGTGTATCAAATGGATGTGAAGAGTGTCTTCCTCAATGGAGATTTGAAGGAGAAAGTGTACGTCGAACAACCCCCAGACTTTGAAAAGAGTGATCAAGTGTACCGGCTCGTCAAAGCGGTATATGGCCTCAAATAGGCTCCCAGAGCGTAGTACATGACTCTTTCAAACTTCATAGTTGAAAGCGGCTTTCAAAAAGGAAAGATAGATCAAACCCTCTTCACTATCAACGACGAAGAAGATATGTTTTGGGTACAAATCTATGTCGATGACATCATCTTTGGCTCTCTAAATCAATGCCTAAGCGACAAATTCGCGGGTTTGATGAAGAGAAAATACAAGATGTCTATGATGGGGCTGATGACATACTTTTTGGAAAGTGAAGCAAACGAGTCGAGGAATCTTCATCAATCAAGCCAAATATACTCGTGATATGCTCACTAAGTTTGGAGATCAGAATTGCAAGAGCGTCAAGATTCCAATGAACACAAACTTCAAGATAGATCCAGACTTGGATGGCAAGTTAGCCAATGCTACAGATTATCGTATGTTGATTGACTCTCTGCTCTATCTTATAGCTAGCCGACCCAACATCACTTTTGATGTAGGCGTCTGTGCTAGATTTCAAAGTAATCCAAAGCAAAGCCATTTGGAGGGAGCTAAGCGCATTCTTCAAGACCTTAAAGGGACCATCAACTTAGGTCTTTGGTATCCGGCAGAAGATGATCTCACGCTTAGTGGATACTCCGATGCCAATTTCGGTGGATGCAAAGTTGATAGGAAATCAACAACTGGAATGTGTCAATTCATTGGCAACAAGTTGGTTTCGTGGTTTTCCAAGAAACAAACAAGTGTCGCCACCTCTACCACCAAAGCGGAATACATGGTTGCGGGAAGTTGTTGTTCACAAATCCTTTGACTAAAGCAGCTGTTGAAGGATTATAAAGTGGAAAGCTCGGAGGTTCCAATTTATTGTGACAACACAAGCACAATTTCATCACCCACAATCCCGTGCTTCATTCAAAATGCAAGCATATTGAAATTCACCATCATTTTATACGGGATCATGTGGAAAAGAAGGATATAGTAATGGAAAAGATACACAATGATCATTAAAAAGCGGATATACTCACAAAGCCGCTTCCACAATCCCGCTTCAATCAGTTGTGTTTGGAACTAGGGTTGCTAGAACCTGGTGAGGAGAAGGTGGAGTAAGGTGGAGAATGTAAAGCGTGTTCCCTACCTATCCTCACGCTTTCCTCGATATAAGAAAGATTGTTGGGATAATCGGTTAAGGGGGAACCTGTCTTTACAAAGAGTTGTGAAAGATGAAGACGAAGATCAAGACCGAGGGATGGAAGTCCCTTCGGAGCACCAACCTCTACAAGCTTTTACTTTTATGTTAAAGCACGGTTGAGTGTTCCTCCTTTTCTCGAGCTAATCGAATTGGCTTGGTTAAGGTTGAGTGTTCATACCACGATGCTTATAAAACTTTGTGCCATCTTGTTAGAACGGTGCACAAGTGGATACATTTTGTGGATATTCAAGGAAGTCAAACTTATAAGCTTAGAAGTTTGCACAACCGCGATTCCATTCCCAACCCTTCTACATCCTTCTACGATGCTGAAGAAACATGAAAGTGTTGAGCTATGGTCATCATCAAAGTAAAAAATCACATTCGTAAGATGGGGAGTCTGCGTGGAGTCACTTTTGATACATAATCACTCAACTTTCACAAACTTTCATGGTGGAGATGGAGCCAGAAGCGCAAAGCGCGTTGCCACTGCTTGTTGTGAAAGCCTCACTTGTTTTGAATAATGTGAAGATCCAACTCTACAAAGGTTAGTGTCTATTCTCGAGAATCTCGCTTCATGAAAATATGAGATAGCTTACCCTAGTAAGGAAGTGAATTCATAGCTCTTTCATGGATGATGTGAATCTCATGCCCAAACGGTATATCCCTAGTAAAGCATGAGGCAACTCATATCATTTCATTGAAACCTATAAAGACACTCCTCCCCAACCGGGTCCTTTGTGGACTTTGCAATCTCATTTTCTCTCATGTTATCGAATTCACGAGATAGACCTACCCCAGTTAGAGAAAATGACTTTGTATTATTTCATCTCTCATTATAAGTGAAACGCCTCCCCTACAAAGTTGACACTCTCTTTAAAGATAGTTCGAAGCTCTGTTTAAGGGGGGAGCACCTTTACTTAGAGAGAAAGCGCCTAGATGAAAATAGACGCTCTCACACTTCCAAAGCGTGAACGTTCTTGTTTCTCAACTAATGCTTTAACATTTGAGCATGTGGATCGTCAAAGCGTGGTATCAGTCAATTACAATATTGACTGACTGGTAAGTCTTCCTTTCGCGTCTTTCAATTTAAGTAAGTGAGTCAACGCAAAGCGTCTTCAAGAACCCTGTGCGTGACTTACCGAAAATATTAAAATGTTGATACAGACACTTTCAGAACAAGAAGCTCTCGTCTGAATTCCAAAGCGTGACAATCAGCCAAATTTCGAATCATTTTGAAAATTAATATCTCATTAATTTACTTATATGCTATATATCTATAAAGTAGGATATCAATCGAGTGTATATTGCGTGTGAAATCTTTGCATTTAATGCAAAGTCTGTAGAGATTACATTACTCGAGACACACTCGCGCATGTATCTCACGCGCACTACCGAACAGCTAAAAACTTTTTAATCTTGGCTGTCGAACGTTTCGAATTCCTTTATTTTTAACCACACAATTAAAGTAACCGTAGAGCACGATCCAACCACTCACTCCATTTTCGGAGAGTGATCACAGCCACTCACTATGACATGTCACCCCACTACTTCCTCTTTCTTATATATATATACATACACCGATTCACTTCACTTCATAACTATCGCCATTTCTGCAAATTGTTTCAAAGTTCTCTCTCATAGAACTTCATATCTACTAAATTTTTTTCTTGTTTTCCAAATGTCTCATCTCCTTCATCATGACTAACGCCAAGACCAAGACCGTTGCACGAAGCCGCTTTGCTGATTCAATCTATGTAGAGGCTCACCTCAACCATAATCTTCTTATAGACGGCGGAATCATCAAGCGCACCATCCTCAACTCCGGGTTGGATAGGCTGCTCTTTTAGCATCCTACTTACATCAACCCAGTAGGGGTAGTTGAGTTCTTCACGAACTTGAACCCGAAAACCCTAACCACCATGATTGCGCTCCGACAGACTGATGAAAATGGCCTCGTTCATGTGGTCAAGACGGATGATTTAGAGCTCTCATTTCTGTTTGAAGATGTTATTCCCCTCCCCAGTACCGGCGTAAGTCCCGAATCTGCAGGTGATGCGGATATCCAGAGGGAATTCCGCCGCTTCACCACGAACCCTAAGGCGCTCTTCCTTCAGAAGAAAATAAGTGTTTCCGCCCTCCGACCGCCTTTCAACCATCTCGCCAATATTGTGACAAAGTGCTTACTTTGTCACACTGGGATCTGGAGTACACTCACATAGCATAAGATTCGTCTAATGCCAGCGCTCTATGAGACCGCCATCAACAACACCGCTTTCAACTGGAGATAGTGGTTTATCAACCAACTCTTGGAAGCAAAGAAAGACGTTAGTGAAATCACTGAGGGAGCAGACCATGGAAATGTCACTTTCCGTGGAAAGATAAAATACGGCATGAAGGTGTCGATGTTTTTGGAGCACTCCTGACCTTCACAAGAATGGCCAGTGGAGAAGGCGTATACAAGAGTGCTTTTTAGCAAGGCGCTTCCAGGTGACGAATTTGGCGTAGCCCCTCCAACCGCTACTACCATTGAATACATGGAAGAGGAGGCTTCGCTCCTCAAGAAAGTGTTGGAGGCAGGGAAGAAGAAGAAGGGTGATAAAGCCCCAAAGAAGCCAAAGCGTTGTCCGATGTCGGAGAAATCAATCCCCACAGCTGGAAAGTGTGGATTGGTAGATGAAGATGACGAGAAAAGTGTCGTTTCCTCATCCAACACTTTAGACTCTGACCAGACATTGAGTCAGGATCTGGAAGCCGGTGCCCAAGCCGTACAGGATGAAGGAGAGGAAGTTGATGCGCCTAGAGATGATGTTGTTTGCATTAGTGCTCTCAATTTTATTGATGGAGTGTCAAGTCCATCAGTAGATGAGGAGCTGGAAGTCGACACTCCTCCCACTCCCAAAGCGTCAAGCCCAGTAGTGAAAGCTGTTGACAGGGATCTCTCTTAGGCTGAAGAGGAGATCCGTGAATTCTTTGGTGAATTCTCGCTACCTCCACCTATGATGGAGGTTACTTCACTTTTTCTGAAGTACGTCCGAAGCCGCGGCACCAACAAGTACAAAGTTTGCCAAGCGTTGATCGAAGAAGAGGCCTTGATTCTTAGCCACTTTGGACTGGAACACTTCGACGACCTGATCGATGAGCTAGAGGTGTGGAAGCGCATCGAAAGGAAGGTTAAGGAGCTTGTTCCCTCCTACACACCCGCTCCATCAACACCAGCTGGCGCCACTGTCACTCCATTTGAAGAACGGCTCTTGGTTCTTCAAACCGCTCACGATGAAGTGGAGCGTGAGTGCGTCCAGCTGAAGATAGAAATAAAGAAGAGAGAGAGTCAGCTTTCCAAAGCTGAGGAGGATAATAAGACGGTCGGTGAAGAGCTTTCAACTGTTACCACAGAGTTGAAAGCGCTGAAGAAGGAAAAGCTGAAGAAAGAAGAGGAGCACTCCACTACTACCAAAGAGTTGGAAGAGTTAAAGGTGAAATTGACGGCTGTGGAGATACAATTGGCTGAGGAGAAAGAGCACGTAGAATTAGCTCATGATGAACTTTCGAGCGTTAAGGCACAGCTTCAAGAAACTCCATCCTTACGTTCGGAAGTACTGAAGCTTTCTACCGAGTTGGACGACAGAGAGCGTTGAAGCAGACCTCTCCCAAGCAAATGACACTGTCACACTTCAGAAAGAGCTGAAGGCGGCAAAAGCTGAAAAATTCGAAGCTGAGTCTGCCGCTAATCAGCTGAAGAGGAAGCTGGAGTCCGTGGAGAGGAAGCTCACGGATTCGGAGCAGCAACGGAAGAACACAATGGCCTTGGTAAGCCAAGCCACTGTTGGAGAGCAGAGCGGATCGGGCCGGGTTGGACAAATCAACAATGAAGTAGTGGAAGGAATCTCTAACAAAATCGGAGCACTCTCGGATTTCATCCAATCTGAGTTTTGAATCTTCTGCATCAGCTTTGAGAGGTCAATTATTTTGATCAATGCGCGCTCTCCGACTCTGATACTTTCCGCACAAGTCCTCGGTGCTCTCCTAGTACAGAACTTACTTAAGTCAAATCAACCGAATATCACCTTACCAGGAGCCGCCAGCCAAAGTGCCAACGTACATTCTGTTCGCTCCCAGCCCGTTTTTGATACTGCCAAAAAGGGGGAAGTGACTGGGGCGTTAAGTGGTCCACCCACTTCGGCCAAGGCCAAAAGAGGACGCTTCCAAAAAGATGGAAGCCCCACAGAAGGTGGGGAAAACAGAGCAGCAGGTAATCATTTTAGATGAACCAATTGATGCTGCTCCACTTCAAGCAGTGTCACAGAAAGAGAAGCGCAAGAAGAAAGGGCCGACTGACACCAACCCCAAGAAGAAGACAAAACTAACTCCCGCAATGATGACCAAGGAGGCTGGAGCACAATGCGAATTCCAAGAGGAGTTGGATGCGGTTTTGCTGCATAAAATGAACTTCTACCTCCGAAGGTATCTGTTGAAGTACACTCCAACTAATGCCGCTGAAAAAGAATGCCTGGAAGTGATGGCAAAATATAAAGCAGTGTCGGAGTGCAGGGATGAAGTTTTCAATGAACAGGTGGTGACAGACTCGGAGAAAGCGTTTCATATTTTGAAGATGGAAGCGCTTGAAGGGAAAATAGTCTTTGTCGAGGGCCTGCGAACAAAAGTTTTCGAGGAGTGCAGGAAGCAGTTGTTTGCCAGGGATGAATTCGATAGGAAGAGGCTGAGGGATGAGGCTTCTAATGCCAAATTTGTTGATGAGATTATTCCAGCTGACCTCAAGGAGGAGTGGAATGATGCCAAGGTGAACTTCATCAAACGCTTCTACTACTGGCAAGGCTTTCGCACTAAGTACGCCATGGATTGCTTCGTTGCATACATGGATCATTGCAAAGCCTCTCTCTTCAACAAAATTTTGGAGTTAGCAGACAGAGTGACTCTCAAACCGCCGAATAAAGAGAGCTACAAACTTCCACTCATTGGAGGTGCTATCCCTGATGAGGAAGCAATCAGAAAGGAGATCGAGGAATGTGTTGAATGGCTTGAAAAGAATGATCGTCCTAACCGCTCTCTAGCTGCCATCAAGGATAGATTCTACAATGCCTATGGCATGATCCCTCCTGCCCCTCGAAAACGCTTCAAGTAGATTTCATTGTATTTGTATCTTCTCTCATCATATATACAATGATATCTTTTATTGTTTTAAGATAATTTCTCATTGTCTTTATTTATGCTTTCATAACTGCATTAATTTTGCGCTTTGCCTAACCCACTGTCCTTCTTATACTTAGCCTCGAATTGTCTAGATTTGTGTAAGTAATTGATGTCGGGTTTTGGCATCATTAAAAAGGGGGAAATTGTTGGGATATTATGTTAAGGGGGAACTTGAATCAAGTTAATAAACAATTTGTTTTGATTCGATTCCAAAACCCTAAATAGAATATTTCCCTTATTATTTTTGATGAAACTAGACAAGTTATACTTAGCAAAGCTTGCATGTTAGGAAGCTTTTATTTTAGTCTAGAAGCGCTAAGGATGAAGCAGTCAGAGTTCGCGAAGCGTCAGGAAGCGAAGCAGATCCAGCAGTGAAAGCGTCAGCAGTAAAGTTATGCAAAGCGTCATTAAAACGCTTCAGATAAAGATGCTTAGAGCGAGCTTTCATTCAGTGGAAGCGAAGCGCTCTCAAATCTGCTCACCCAAAGAATCTCTCATACGGAGCTGAACTTAAAGTGTCAATCAGTGCTAGTGCAATAAGTTTGACTCGCAGAATCCAAGTTTGAATTTTAAACATTGGGATATCTGACATCACCGTCTAAAGCTTACGTGTCAACACACCATTGCACAACGGAGGCGGCTACAATCCGAAAAGTCAAGATTAGGTGAAGACTGCCAAACCCCTAGATGCGGCGAACATCCCTTCCTAGTATTGGAGTCTGAAATATCTAAAAAGCGATTGACATGTCAAATTATCCAGAAATTAAGGAACATGCAACCTCTTCTCTCTCAACAGGAAGTAGGGTTCCTTACTATAAATAGAAGGAGTTGCACACACTAAAACGTAACGCACGTACAAACGATTTAAGTATAATACTCGCAAGAACTCTAGCAAATTATCTTTTACATTCTTTTAGTTCTTTCGAAGCGCTTCACATTAATGTGTCCTCAAGAAATATATTTTCTTGAGTATTGTAACTACTTTATTTCTAGGTTCAATCGCATATATATCCAAAGCCTAGCTTCGAGAATCCTTATCCCTTTATTAGTAATCTTCATTGTAAAGGATTCTCATTTATGAAATCCCAAAAATCCCAAAACCAAGTCTATCATGTTAGATTGAGTTGTAAGGTTGTAAAGTTTTTGTAGTAAAGATTTGTTATTGTAAGGCTTCTCGAGAACCCGTGAAATCTCTGAGGATTCAAGTGCAAGTTTGTTACTAGCCTTGAATCACTTCCCCTTGGAAGTATAAAACAAGAGATACCGAGTGAAGGTATTCATCCCGTCGTGGATAGAGTGGACATAGGAGAGGCTCTCTGAACCACTATAAATCGTTTGCGTCTCTTTATTTTAAGCTATTTATCACTTCGATTATTTGCATACACACACACACGCTTCTAATATCATGTTGGTTTTAAGTGCAAGAAAAGCTTTAAAGACCCACCACATTCCGCACAACACTCACACGAGCGAGAAGCTTCGAAAGCCTCACTAGCATTCGAAGCGTCTACTCGGCAAAAAGGCTGAAAAAAGAAAGAGAAGTTAAACACTTCTCAACACACGTATTCACCCCCCCTCTACGTGTGTTAGTCACTTTCGGGACCACAATGGTCGATTGCACTACAGACATTCGGATTCGGCTGAAAAATGGCCAAAACAATAGGAAAACCCTAATCCCTCTCTTGGCCACCAAGCAAAAACTCAGAAACAGAGCTACCCGTAGCTCGTGAGATGGCCGAGTGCTCGAATGGCCACCCTCTGCTCCACCCAGCTCATCTACCTCCCTCTCAAGAACTCCATCAATGGTAGCACCACGCCGAAATTGACTGCAACACCACCGGATCCATCTATGACGGCTACCTCTCAAGTTCTTCATCGTCGGCTACGACACTACCTGATTCAAGTTCTTCGCCATCATCGTGGAATTGTAGAGAAAGGGAGAAGAGGCTATGGCTTTTAGAGAGAGATATAGAGAGAGAGTGTGAGGAATGAGGGTGGAGCATGTGGAAATAAAATGGGATAGGGTTTGGGAGAGAGAAAAGGATATTCTAGTCTAAACACTTGAAAATTGGGCAAGGTTTATGTTTTTTTATCTTTTGGGTAAAATTTGATTTTAGTATCTCTAAGGGGATACGTTCCTATATTATCTCTTTTTTTATTATTACAACACACTCACATACGCACGCACCTGAAGTGACTCGAACTGCATACCTCTTGATTTGCAAGGAAAATGACTTACCAACTGGGCGGCGTCACTTATAATTTATTTTTAGTTACATCATATCTCATAAACAAAATGCTAAAGTCACAAAAGTTACACACTTTACATTTGTTATGAAATTGTAGGAAATGTAAAAACGGCAATATAAAATAATAATTCTAACAAAAAAAGCAAATAGAATTGAAAAATATAAATGTAATGATTTGAAAAAAAAAATTAAAAAAAAATCATTATTGGTTTAGGGTTAGAGTGTTTGGGTGATATAAGTCATCATTAAAGGTAAGTCCTCTTAGAAATTGTAAATGTCAAGTTACAAATATAATGTCTTTTTGCTTTTTCTTATAATATGATACGTTATCATAACCATATAATATGAAGAAAACTTTAAGTTGATAATATAAAATTGGAATTTCATCTTTTATTAATAATATTATAGCTTTTAAAGGTTTGTTTTGTTTTCAAATATAATTACTACTATTATTTATGAAAAAAATAATATACGTGCAACACACGTAATTCTTGCTAGTGTCTAAAATCATCAACATCAAGCCTAAATTTTCATCATATATAAAAACAAAGAATTGAAACAATTTATGAACTCCCTAATCAACCCAATATTAATTAACCAATAGTGACAATGCACACAGAGAATAAAACAACCCCTTAAAAACAAAAGAAAAATGGATACCACAATTGAATGAGTCCAATGTTTAGCCTAAAATATGAATTTTAGACTTTTTTACTAACTCACTCACTTACATCAGATTTTAGGAACAAAAGACAGCTACGTTTTTCCTCCAAAAACTAAAACTGAGGTAAACCCCTCTATCAATGAAGTGCCCCCTTTTCATCTAAGTGAGATATAATAGCACTAACAGTGGTAAAATAAAACTATCTACAACAACCTTTATGCAGTAAAATTTATTCTGTAGAAAGAACAATGAAGTGCAATGTAATAATAAGATGCATCATCAATAACTAGTAAATCAAGGATTCAAGTCATCTTACGGAGCATGCACTAAGAATCATGTTCAAAGCCGGCGGATTTACGACAGAAAAAAAAAAAATGAACACTATCGGCAGATCTCAGGCGGATCCTGAACGGGGTGGATTCTTGACGGAACTGTGGTGGATCCCCGACGGATCCGTGGTGGATTCCCGACGGATTCCGTCGGCATTCCGCAGCCAAAATTCGCCAGCGGACAAATCCGCTGGCGTTTGCATTTTCCGACGCCTGTTTCGCCGACCAACTTTCCGTCGGCAAAACGGGCGTCGGGAAATGCAAACGCCGGCGGATTTGTCCGCTAGCAAATATTAGCTGCGGAATGCTGACGGATTCTGTCAGGAATCCTCCACAGATCCGTTGGGGATCCGCCACAAATCCGTCAGGGATCCACCCCGTTCAGGATCCGCCTGAGATCTGCCAGTGTCGTTTATTTTTTTTATTTTTTTTCCCGTTATGAATCCGCCGGCTTTGAACATGATTCTTGTAGTGATGAGTGTAATTGTATTGTACTAAAAAAATCGATCGTTCAGAAAGTTACCATGTCTAGTATGTAGTAAGTAGGGAAAAATAAAACACAACAAGATTGGAAGAGTTGAGAACATATTTATAAGTAGAAGTAGAAAAGCAAGGTGAGCAAAGAAAAAACACAACATTACAAAATAAGCAGAGATGTGTATTTCTTTTCTAAGTGATCATAAGTATGTTTCGAATTTGTGCGAACTTTAAGAGCAACCTGCAATCGTCTCATATTCATCAATCTCTCTCATCTCCACAACTTGGAAACTAGAAATTCAAGTATCATTTGAACTGAGAGAGAGAGAGAGAGAGAGATCGCTTCTAAGTGTGATTAGGGTAGTAGTAATCAAAGCACTTTTATAACTATCAAAATCAGGCCCAAACCTTCATAATCAAAAAAACAAAGAATCGAAACAATCTATCCCATAAACACACAAGATATAAACAAGCAATATTTTGAGTCCCTAACCAACGCAAAGAACAAGAGTAACTATGCACATAAAGAATAAAACAACCCCTTAGAAACAAAAGAAATTGGATACCATAATGAAATCACTTTAATTTTAGCCTAAAATATGAAACTTAGATTTGTTGTTACTACCTCACACAATTAAATCAGATTTTTTAACTAAGGACTGTTTCATTTTTCCATCCAAAAACTATTTCCCTTTTTCAATAAAATGGCCTTGATTTAACTGAGAACTACTAGCACAAAACGTGGCCAAACAAACTATCTACAACAACCATCTAGCTATAAAGCTATCAGTCCATTGAAGTGAAGCTACAAGTTTGTCAAACTTGATTAGATTATACAAAATATTACTAGTTGTTAGTTCTTGCCATCTTCATCCTCAAAAGCACATAGATACTGAAAAAGGAGAATAATCCCTTAACTTAAGCATACCATACCAGACTGTTCTTATGCACCAGAGCTTCCCAATCAGTAACATGAGCTGGTAACTTGTTGGAGTCGATTTCATCTTTATCAAGATTGTAGATAATGCAAGAGCAATCAGTCCTAAAATTGGAATAGGTCGTATAATGACAAAAGAAGAGCAAGACCTAAGGATATTTAACCCAACCAGCTGGTTTGAGGAAAACATCTTCTTCCAAAGCAAGCTGCTGGATTTTGGATTTACGAGCATTCAGGTCAATGTTTGGTATCACTTTTCTCCATTCTCCATTACCTCCATTCATCTCCCACACTTCCCACGAGAAATCTCCACAAGAAATCAAAATAGATAGATGCCTCCTAGTTGACAGAAAATGATAATTAGCTCCTTGATACTCGAGAGGAGAAAGAGGGGCATGAGTCTCTGCAAAACCTTCAATCTCCACATTCATAGTCAGAACAACATTCCCATAAGAAGAAGCCCAGTGCATAAAACCTTCAGTGGTCAACGGATCTCGACACAGAAGCTCGTTAGCTTTGGGGGATAATTGCTGAGTCGCAACACGCCTCCACGTGTTGTCGAAGCCAACAGTTAATATTTTACAGTGTGTGTTCATTAAATTGCCAGCAACATGATAATATGTTGCAACCACTTTATACTCCATGGAAGCAGCAGCATATGCCATACCGAAATCAACTAGTTTTCCTTTACGACAAAACTTAGGGAGTTTGAAGCAACATTTTGTTGCTGGATTCAAAATAAAAGGGATATAATCTGCATTGGTGTACGACACCAAAATCAAACCATTACAACTAGCAATAAGGGCGGATCTGGATTTGGAACTTAACTTAGATACCTCAATTCCTCCGCCTTGTGTTGCAGCCATAAAAATCGGACTATACTGACGCCCCCATGAGAGAAGAAGTCCATAGCCAGTACGGTGAAGGTGAGCGTGTGCGAAAGCATCACCATGGATTATACGGTTCCACCTCCAACATACAAACCTCGCATTCTCGTGGATATCTTCAGTTGAAACGCGTAATATAATTTCTAACAGCTCATTTGGGAGAGAATCTATCTTTGTGGAACTCAAAATCCCCTTCTTTGCACCTCCGAGAACTGTAAGGCCGACTTCTAGGGTTCGTGCAACAAATCGCCTGCATGTTAAATGGAATTCCTCAAGACCAAATCTTTCATGCCAAAATCAAAATATCGTGTTTAGCATTTCATATCTTTCAATTTAATTGAACAAAAACATGGATTCAGAAAAACAAAATTAGAAAAAGAGATAGAATATGAAGAGAATGTTAACCGATCGACTTATTTGTTTCCTTGTTAGGTTTGAATGGGATTCCTTCACCAGGGCAGGGCGGACCGGCCGCGGCGAGTGGCTGACTGGTGACGGTGGAATATTGCCCTTTTTTTTCAGGCGAGTTCTTTGATTAGGTGCCATTTGTATTCCCCAAAGGCACTCAACTGATTATAAATACAGCAGTAGTAGTTGAAATCATTTTCCCATTTTTATATTACAGGAATTCTTATTTCCCTCCAAACATTTTCCCCTTTTCTTTTTTCTTTGGGACGGAGCTTGTGGGATTTTTTTTTAAATGTTTTTTTTGGAGAGAAAGGGTTTTTTTTTTTTTTTTTTAAGGAAAAGAAAGGGGTTTTTACATCTAAATATGTTCACAACGGGTAGGGGTGCATTCCTTTATTAATGACATTCAGAAACACTTTTCTATTCATAGTGGACTGTTAGTATGTCTTGAATCCGTAATGTTTGCCGCCACGCAAACGGGGTCTCGCTGTATAAGGCTCAATTTGTCATATTGGGCCTAGCCCGTCTGGTATACTCTATTTATATAGAAGTAGGGCGCACAATCTCTGTAACATGTACCGTCATCTGAATAAAACTGTTCTCCGTTCTTGCCCGTGGATGTAGCCAACACAACGTTGGTGAACCACGTAAATCTGTGTCACTTTTACGCTATCTGTTTGTTTCGATTTCACAATTACTCTATTCCGTTACAACATGGACACACTTAATGTGCCTACTGTTTATGTGGCAAAGCCATGTCGTCAATCCTTTCTATTTGAGGTTTATTTTTTTTAATTTTTTTTTGGTAGGATTTAGTTTTTTTTTGTAGGGTTTAATTCTTATAGCATACATTTAAATTAATTTTCTTATTTAAAACACTGTCACGTCATCCGTGGACATATTAAATATGCCCACAGTGGGCATTGGAGCGTTACTCATCATAAAAAATTATGTAGTTTTATTATTGTTTCCATTTTAAGTACGACTATTTGCGTGTAAAATACATTACCTTTAATGGTAATTTGATTTTCAACATAAATTCAAAACTTAGTCACACAATACACCAACTTACAATCAGTTTGATTTTTGACATGGCCAATATTTTTGGCCAAAATCAAAATTGACGTGGACTATTTTAATTGACGTGGCATAAATGTAATTATGGCAACCTTTAAAGAATGAGAAAATTAATTAAATAAGATAGAACTAGATATCAGCCAATATATGAAACATTTAGCGAGTACATTTTTTTAGGGTGTGTTCTCTTTGTGGGAAAGAAAAAAGATGAATAAGAAAATGATTAAAAATATTATCTCATAATCTGGTCCACCCATTTGTTTTATCACATGTTCTCCAAATTGGAAAATATGGAAAAATATTATCACTACAAATGTGTGGGAAAATATTGATTTTGACTAAAAATGTGGAAAAATAGTTATCCAAGGAAATTTTTCATTCCTGCTCGGGGAAAATTATCCATCAAGAGAACATAAGAAAAAGGAGGAAATTTCTTCTTTTTCTCATTTTCACTCAAAGAGAACACCCCTTAAAGGTTTTAAGAGTAAAAGCTTATGTTTTCATTATAAAGAAATATTATTGTTTTGTTGGTCGGACAATTATTCCAATTAGGTAATTTCGGCATTCACATCAACATTTAATCTATTTCATTTTCAGATTAATGTTAAAAATCAAATTAGTAGTTAGTTGATGTACTATTAGGCTAAGTTTTAAATTAATGTTAAAAATCAAGTTACAATCAAAAGTGACATATTTACAAACAAATAACCCTTTTAAGTACTATAAGACTATTTTTCTAGGGCGGCCAAATTATGAGAAGGAGTGAGTATATAATGATAGTGATCTAATATAAAGATGGTTGTTTTTTTTTTTGTTTTTTGCTTTTTTTTTTTCAGTAACTAATTTAATAACTATAATAATGTATTCGCTCCGTCCCATTATACATATATGTTTTATTTGTTGGATAATGTGAGGTATAAAATAATAAAGTGAGACAAGAATAATGAGAAAGAGGAATTATATTTTTTTCGTTCTTAAAATTAATAATTTAATAAGTAATTTAATGTATATATTACTTATTTAAAAAAGGCAATATTACAACTCCAATTCAAAATAATCTATCTAGAAATTATGTGTTTCCGCACCACTTATGCCGACGTTGAAGGTATTTTTGTTGCGAAAATTTCGTTAAAATATTTTTGCTTCGAAGTGGCAAAATTGGGGATGTTCATGGTACTTTTCCTTTGGAAAATCAAGTTGAGACATTCATTTCCAAAATCAACGCAAACTAGCTGAAAATAAAGTCGTCAGAGAGTCTAATTTTTAGGGGTGAAAATAGATCGGATATATCCTGACCGATCCGGAACCGTATCCGGTCGGTACCGAATTCGGAACAAAAAATTAGTATCCGGATAGATACGGATTCGGATACGGATAATTGAATTCGGATTCAGAATCGGATTCGGATTACATAATATCCATCCGTATCCGAGTTTTATCATATTTTATCGGATATTATCCGGATAACAAATCCGGATATCCGGATTTTTTTAATATATTTATTTTATATATTTATATATAGCTTAATTGATTTAATTAATAAGTTTTAATTAAAATAAGTTTTAAAATTTCAATTTAAATATTGATATTTTTGTTGGGGAGAGCTCGTCTCTCCCAAGGCTACTCTTGCTTCTACCACTGACCGGTGGTTGCCAACATTTGGAGGTGGTGACGGTGGCGGCTTTTGGAGGTGGCGCCGGCAGTGGTGGCGGCGACAACAGACGAGTTATAGAGAAAATTAGAGATGTGAAAATTAGAAAAAAAATACAGGAGGTAGAGAAACAGAGATATGCAGAGAGGTTGAGAGGAGGTCACCGCTTCCTCGTCGGCGAGGACGCCGCCGCCGCCTTGAATCTGAAAATAAAGGGCGCCCATTGAAGTTTGAACTCAGAAATTGAAGAAGTCAGTCATTCCGACGCAGCCAAACTGCTGCTACAGTGGAAAGATTATAGGAAGAAAAGAAGAAGAAAACACACCCGCAACGAGAAAGCACACGCAGAAGAAAAAAAAGAAGAAGCAGAAGACGGCAACACGCACGAAGAAGAAGATGAAATAAAAAAATAAAATAAAATAAAAAAGAAAAAGAAAAAGAAAAAGCGGCGTTACCGAATTTAATTTAGGTTACGGCATAATTAAATGGGCTAATTGGGCGTCACTTAATTTAACTTTTAGTTTATATTATTGTGCTAATTATTTTATAGTGTATGCTTTGTGCCAAAAAAATTTAATATTATAGTTAGCATAATGTTGAAATTTTTTATATCACTGTTTACGCAATTATGACTATTACTCTATTAGTGTGTGATTAAAAAATATATTTATTTGTTCAAAAATAAAATATTTCCTAACAATTACAACTCCTACAATTTATAAACTTAAAATATTTCATAATAATTATATTTCAATATGCATATTCATTATTGTCAGATACTTTATGTTGAATTCTTAAATTTATTTTATAATTTCTTGGTCCTAAAAATTGTGTTTTTTAATAAATATAATTTTTATAATTTGTATTAGAACTTCTATAAAATATTGTGTAGGTAGTTTTTTTTTATGCGTTTCAATCACATCTTGATGGTTTTTGTCTGAAATATATTATCCAATTATATTTATTCGAATCCGCCCAGATTCATCCCATATCCGTTCCGTATTCGTATACTGAATATTTCGAATTCGTATCCGAATCCGGCTTTTTCGTATTCGACTCCGAATTCAAAAAAAAAATAGTTTAGGATACGGTATAAGCACTATCCGATCCGTTTTCACGCCTACTAATTTAACACCTCTCCGGCTCTCCCTCTCTCTGAATTATTTAAAGAAAAAAGAAAACTAATTTATTTCAACATTTGAAAGATCAAACCAAATTTAGAAGGCCTTGAGCAAATATTGCCGCAAAAGCTTCCATTCTCTCTCTAGGCAATGACAACCCAACCTCCAATCCGCCGTCGTAATCTCTCGACCTGCACAGCGACATCGAATACTTCTCTCCGTCGATCGACAGCACCTCCATCTTCCTCGCCGCCCCCCATCCAAAATCTGCTGCGCACAGATCGAATTTCGGGGACCCAGAAACCCCAAGCATACGTTTCCCCATTAACTCATTGCAACTCTCCAGCCAATTATGCATACGTTTCACCACTTCTCCCTTCTTATTCACCCTCTCCTCGATTTCCCGCCCCACCGCCTCCGCGGCCAACGCAAACCCCTCCTCCGCAGCCAGCCGCCGCCGCTCCTCTTTCACCAGCGCGAAGCTCAAGCAGTTGCCGAAGTAGTTCGCCGGCACCGGTGGCTCTGACCGTCCCCGTACGTCCACCACGAACACGAAGTAGTCCACCCCGCCGTTCTCCGCCTCCTCCCCGACAGCGTCGCCGGATTTCGCCAGGCAGCTCCATACGTACGACGTCGTTGCCACGAATGACGAGACGTGAGCCAGACCGGGCTTTTTTAACGAAATCGAATCCTTCAGTTTCTTTATATCGGTCTGGTTCAGTACGAACGTCGCTCGAACCCGGTTCGTTGGGAGAGGGACGGATGAAGGCGGTGGCGTGAAGGGAACCACTCTCGTCACTTCCCAATTCACCGTATCAAGTCCGTTGGGATCGCTGATCACGCCTCTGTCGAAAACCGGCAGGTCACCATCGAAAAACTCGGCGGTGCCGCCGAGTTTGCAGATCGAAGCCCAGTTTCGGATGAATCCGACGATCGAGCTCGCGTCGCCGAGGACGTGATGATTGGCGAAGCCAATGCAGATGCCGCGGCCAGGAAACAGTGTAGCTTGGAGGGCGAAAACGGGGACGATTGTGAAACCGGCGGCGTCGACCGCCGGCGGAAACGGAGGAACGAAATCGTGAAACTGATCGGCGTCCCGCGCGTGGTTCCCAGTGAGATGATCGAAGTCGTCGGTAGAGACGGCGACTGTGAGCGCGACGGCGTCGCCGGAGACGTAACGGATTACGGGCTTCTGCGCGGTGTCTGAAGGGTAGAGTAGGTTTCCGGCGACGGCGAGGTAGTGTTTCAGAGTTAGAGAGAGAGAATGTTTGAGTTGTGGAACGATGGTTTCCAAGAAAAGGAGGTCGGAACAAGGGTGGGTGTAGAAGAGAAGGCGGCGAATCGGGATGAAATGAATCCAGGGGACGTCGAGGTAGGTGAGCGGCAGCTTTAGCTCAGCGGCGGCGCCTGGTGGCGGCGGAACACGGCAGATTTCGAGCACGGTTCTCATGGCGGGGGTTTCGGTCTTGAACTGGTCTGACTCTGCCTATCTTTATACTGCTGGTGATTAACTTGCTCAATAATCCAGTCATTTTGAATTTATTACTTTTTAGTAATTTCGCCATTAAAATATGAAAATTTCCTGTAATCTTTACTGGAATGGGAGATTCCTTTTAATCCATACATTGTATTTAATTTATTAAGAGGATCGCCCTTTTTGAAAACGGTTAACAAACATAAATGCAATTTGCGGTTTTCGTTTTACGAGATCTCCTTCAATATATACTTTTTTGTCATACTATTGTTTTTAAGGTAAGTCTGTGTTTGTATTAATAATATTACATGAAGCTTGATTTCGGATGGTGTTCCAATCGTGTACCAAATACGGAGTATTAATTTTTACTAGTTTTATAGTAATATTTTTTGTAAAAATAAAAATTACTACATTATAGAACATTTATAACTAAAAAATAAAAAATTTAAAAATAATATACCTTAATTTTAGATTTATCAACTCAATTTTAGCTGGTAAAATTAAAATTAAATATTACTAAAAGATAATTATAAACCCTAATTGAATGAGTGAACTCTAGAAAATAATTATAAAATTAAACAAAATCACTATAAATTGAAATTTTTGAATAAAAATTAGCATTCGGTATACGGTTGGTGTACCAAAATGGATATAGAGAATCTCAATTAGCCAATTACGTAGGCATTTCAAATTAGATTTTTATAATTATTGTCTTACATTTAATTAAAACAAAATTTCCATTTCTTCGTCGTGGAAAAGAAAACAAACTTGAGCGCTAATTAAATTAATAATTAGTCTAACTAAATTGACAATATAAATAAATATGCAATTTCAACTTTAATGAGCTCACTTTGTTAATCAAAAAGTCACACCAGAAGGAAAAGAAAACAACACAAGGACAGTTTACAACACAATACTTAAGTCTTAAATATAACTGATAAGCAAACAACAGGTGAAATGGATGATCTTCATCGTCAACAAACGTCATGGATTCGAATCCCACCAATAACATAAACAGACATAATATAACTTAAACGACGATAAAGATCGAAACCTCTTATTCATTCCCTTCAATATTTTAATTTTTTCATCACCGATCAAGTTCTTGTTCTTCGATGAATCAGAGCTCAAGGCCATCGACACAAATCCATTCAGAGACGAAGATTTTGTCGCAGTTGAGGTTTGGATTGATGACATTGAAAGCATCAGTGGTGAGATTGAAAGTTTTAGCAATGCTGAAGCAAGTATCGCCAGCTACTGCTCCATAAACTTCCGAACATATTAAAATTGGTGCTACTTTGCCATGCTCTGAAACATCCAACAAATTAACATTAAATCAAAAGCACATAAAACAACTTGCATGATGTAAAATAAATTGAAAATTCTGATAAAGAAAAGAAATATTACTGGTGGGAAGCACACGACTTTCGGCAACTTGAACTAAAACAAGAGAAAACAGAAGTGCTGCTGCAACACTAAGGAGAATGGCTGCCTTACTGTAATTAGCCATCTTATCTTAATATATATGACTTATGTTATGATAATTGTGGTGAGATAATTAATTTGATAATTGTGTTTGTGATGAATATTGTGTGCGGTGCTATTTATACTAAAATCGTTGATTTCCACGAGGAAAAATCGCCGGCTTTTCCCTTATTTTTTGCTCCAATATGTTAAAACTGCATTGTGAAAAAAAACTGGCTTCGAATGGTTTGTTTTTTCATTTGTGTTGTGTACAAGGTATACACAAAGCAGATTTTTTAATTTCATTTTATTTAATTACAATGATTTCCAACGAGATGATTGGCGGATATTTCGTAAAGATTCTCATATTGGTACAATGTCATTACGTAATACGTATCGTTAATGAATAGAAACCTAGTTTTCAATTGATATTGGGACACAATTGGGTCAGCCGGAGGCACCGTGTAGCCGGGCTAAAACAATGACACTTTTATTCATATAGATTGACACTTTTCTGTATAAAGATTGACACTTTTAAAAATTGTCATTTTATTCGTAAAATAATTATGTTAAAGATTGACACTTTTATTCATATAGATTGACACTTTTCTGTATAAAGATTGACACTTTGGGCCCGGCCGCACGGTGCCTCTGGCTGACACAAGTTTTTGTCATTGATATTTTGTAAGACTGGTTAAACCATCGAAATTCGACAAGTAATTATTTGATTTTGTATTTTTAAAATAAAATATAAAAATAATTTAATTATTTATTTTAAAAATAATAGAACAGTGACAATTCATTCAAATGATTGCTAGGATTAAATTATATATAGAAAAAAAAACAATTGTTAAGGAGTTTACTTATTTTATATCTCAAATCACTCATTGTTCGAGTCATTGTTATTTTAAATATTAATCCGTTCATTGTATGACATAATAACATTATTAGTTTTTGTTCAGAAGAACCGATCCAAACCAACCGATTTAAAATGATTCGGTTCGGTTTTGCTCTTCCCTAGTTTTCAATCACCAAACGAGCCCAATTCTCATGCTCTTTTTGAGTCTTGTTTAAGTTAAATCGAGTATAGTTTTTGTGTACTTATGTATCTTTTTGTGTTTGGGAGGGCACACTTGAGAAATGCAGGGGATCGTGGTCAAGTTAGGTCTCATTCCACAAAAGTGGTGAAAAACAAATTGTTTGTAACTTGAGCAAGCTGGAGCTCAAGACAAGGTACACAAGGCACTAGGCAATGCGAGAAGAAGTACCCGCGCAAGAAATCATCCTTATGTGGAAGAGATGTATAAGGAAAGAAATCAAGAAGATCCTTTGGCCTTATTTGGAAAATTTGAATGATTTGCATATAACCAAGGATCTTGGGCAAGACTGAGCACAAGTTAAGATCTTGGTCAAGGTGGGGCTAATTTTGGCAACAACGAAAAATAAGGAAATAAATCTTTTCTTCCTTAATTGATGGATCTGCACGAATCAGACCATATTGCAAATATGGATGGAGATATTTGGAGATATACATAAAAGTAAATAAATCCTTTCAAACCCTGGCTTGTTCAACACTTAATGGGCCAGGCCCAAGGCCCACTGCAGCTCTATATAAGGATTTGCCCGTAGCAGCAGCTAGGGGATGGCATGACGGGTGTGCAGCCACCTTTGCACTCACTCAGAGATTCTCATTTTCTTCTTTTCGTTTTCATTTTGTTCTTATGAGTGACTATGAGGAAATAAACAAGTCCTACGGTCACCTTTAATTTTCGTTATGTTTTTCGGCCTTGGTCAGAGTTGGATTGACCAAGTGATGTTTTGAATACTCTTTCGCATTTCTATTCAAGTATGTTCTCCCTTTACTTTATTATGTTGTTTATTTCTAGTATGAGTAGCTACTTTACTTTACTTGGATTGGGTGCGATGAATTAGATCTAAATAGTATAAGCCTTGAGAGGTCGAATCGGTTGTGCATAATTATTCATACATGTTCCCGAAGCACTAGGTCAAAGGATCCTAAAATTAGATGAGTCTTGGTGTTGTTCGGCCGGTAACATTTGAGATTCATTTGGTTTACAAACAATAACTGGATCTAGGTGTCGATACCCGCTTCACCACCCCGGGTAGTGTGAGTAGTCCTAGTTTTTGTGGTCGCATGTCTTGGGCATGCTGTGGGCCAGTTGGGCTGCCTTGTGCTTTATGCTGTCAAGACAGAATCTTCGCATCCGAGGAGAGTGTCTTGGTCAAGTGGGATTTGTAGTGGGGCTCTATCTCAATTTCCCTACTCTAGATTAATTATAAGTTTTGAAACGATGCTCATTTTGTGTCTATTACTTAAATTAAAAATATGTATTTTTGTCAGAAGATTTTCACAATCATAATTAATCAATACATACTAAAGAAATTTTAAAAACCTATTGGCCAACAGACCACCTCAAAATTAATTTTGTGTCTAATATAATTTTTTTGTTCAAAGAAAATTGACAAACATAGTTATTGATACTTACTTAAAGAACTTTAAATACTTCTTGACCAACGGGCCACCTCAAAATTGAAGTTGTGCTATGACCAAAATATTTTTACTAAAAAACTCGAAAATAGCCTTAAGGGTTTGCCTCATTAACCGAAAGTTTTGAAATGATGTTCATTTTGTATTAATATATCATCAAGTATCTTTAATTAAATACTCCCTCTATCCCATTTCAGTAGTCTCATTTCATTAATTTTCATACCTCATATATATTCAATTTATAGGATTACTAAAGTGGGACGGAAGGAGTATGTTTGTTCCATCAAGAGCTTATTGGTGTATGGGGCGGAGAATACGCCAATATCCAACACTTTCTCGATTTAAAACAATCTTTAACAAACCAACTCGATAGACAGTACAAGCTCAGAGTGAAATATGTGCTCTTCAACTATAGCAAGCGTGCTGCTATAATTATCAAGAACGTTCTGTGTGCGGAAGTTGGTGGTTTGTTGGAAGACTCTTAGAAAATCCTTTTCACGTTAAAATATGTTTATGAGTTTCTTAATGAGAGAAGGTTAGTGAAATATAAAGAGATTGACTGTTAGTAAGAGATAAAGAGAGAGAGCACGACGCAGTCAATTTATCGTGGTTCGGAGACAATCCTCCTACGTCCACGTCAGTTTCTGTAGAAACTAAAAATCTCTTAACTTTGGATTCACCTTCTCTCTTGTTTTACTGGCTGAGAACCAGTCCCAAATTTCGTCTAACTTGATGAAATTCAAGCACGAATTATGGGATCATGACCCTTACAACTTTCTTCCTAACTTAGCTACTAAAAGCTAACATGTTCTTCTAGTTGCAGAGCTTGAACTTCTCTGCAATGGTAGAGCAACATATGTTCTTCTTCTTCAATGAACAGGAACTGAACTTTGAGAAAGGTTGGTTTTTGTTGAGTTAAGCAGCAGTAAACGCTTCAAGAACTCCAATGGTTTCCAGATTCATAAATCTTGAGTATCAACACTTGGGAATTCTCTAGGATTTTCGAGTGTTGAAATTGATGTGAAAGCGTGTGATTTCTACAGAGTTTCGGGTCTTAAACAGCAGCACGTTCTCTAAGCAACAGGTGCCCAGCACGATGAATTCTTCAAGGCATAGCAGCTGATCTTCTACTAGCAGATTGATGAAGGAGCACGGTGCCAGATCGATCCCCTATAGGAGAGCTCGTTCACACGTTCTCATCCTTTATAAGTGCGATCAATATGTTTATTACAAGATAAGCTCATCGATCTGTGCTATACAAAAGCAAACCGATCCTATTAATCTCTACTCTAGAAAGAGTAAAATAGGTCTAAGTGTAGTTTCGAAGAATATCATCAAAATCAACTGCAGAGGGTTCCCAACGGAGTATATATTTTTTGTTACAAAAATCTGACTACCATAGAAATTGGAATTTTTTAGAAAATATTTTAAAAATATCTTGGGCCACATGAAAATCAAAGTAGGGTTATAGCCAAAAAAATTTAACTCGGAAATAATTTAGCCCGATCAACTCGAATCGAAAAATTTAAAAATTTATTCGCCAACGGACCACCTCAAAATCACTTTTATGTCCAATATATATATGATAGGGATTAAATATTTAATCCATATATGAGGAAGAATGCTCAAAATAAGACTTGATCTTTATTTGGGTCAAGTCCCATTCAAACTTGACAAGAGGGAGTGGCCAAGTCCTATTCGGACTTGGCAAACAAGGAGCAAATCGCAAGTCCTATCCAGACTTGATAAAAAAGGAGCAAATCGCAAGTCCTATTTGGACTTGACAAAAATATAGCTAAATTGCAAGTCCTATTCGGACTTGGCGAATAATAAGCAAATCACCAAGTCTCATTCGGACTTGGCAACTAAGGAGCAGATTATCAAGTCTCATTTGGACTTGACAAATATGGAATCAAGTCAAGTCTCATTTGGACTTGACAAGAAGGAGTCGCCAAGTCCTATCCGGACTTGGCAAATAGAAAGCAAAAACACCAAGTCCTACTTGGATCTGATAAAGTAAGTACATAGTCAAACCTTCAAGAGGACTTGCTACTTGGTAAGGCATCTGCTAAAAGCAGAGGCAAAAGCAATGCCTAATTCACATATTTATAATAATAAATTATATATTTCTACCACGTGTATTACACGTATAGGCTTATAGCCTCAGGAACGTTCTATATTTTTACTAAAAATCTTTAGGGATTCTGTCTTTATAAGGGGACCAAAATACCCTCATCTAATAGGAAAATTGTATACTATTGCCACCGCCCTCTTCAACTATAAATAAGAGGTAGTGGCTCACAATCAAGGTACGCTTTTATTCACTCCTAAATTCATATATTTTACCGAGGTTTCTGTCCTAGGAAACCTCAACATTTCTACAGTATTCTATACTGACTTGAGCGTCGGAGGTCCTTCCCGGAGGACCCCCAACCATTCCTCCGGCTTGTCTTGGAGGGATTCTTCTAGATTCAAGGCAAGAAGAGCTGGAAATCGAAGGAATTCTTCAAGGTTCCTGGCGATACGAGCTGAAATCGAAGGCAATCCACTAGGATTTAGAGGATTTAATCCTCTCTTCACCAATTCTCATATTCGTTTTAAGGACTCAATCCTACACGAACTCGATTCGTATTCTTATCATTGTTGATCTTCAACCCGGATCTAACAATATATATATATATATATATATATATATATGTAGTAGATCATATGAAAACTAAATATTACGTGAAAACTGCAACTCATACATTTTATGCATAAAATGATGCATTTTTGTGCAAAAATATTGCATAATAAAATATATTATTTTATACTATTTTTATGCATATAATGCATCATCATGAGAATGCAACATTTTATGCTAAAAATACAACACTTTTGTACATGAAATGCAACATTTTATGATGGGTTGCAGTTTTCACGTAATAATTAGTTGTTCAATTACTTAACAAACGTAGTTATCGATACATACTATAATAAATTTAAGTACTTCTTGGCCAACTGGTCACCTCAAAATTGAACTTGAATCTAATAATTAAAAATATCAAGATAATAGATACATACTAAGAGCATTTAAAAAAAAAAAAAAAAAATTGGCCAACAGAGCACCTCAAAATCAAAATAGTGTCAAGGTAAAAAAAATCAAAAAATTATTATCCAATGGGCCACCTCAGAATCAACATAGTGTCAAAGCCAAAAAATTCAAAAACTTCTTGGCCAACGGGTTACCTCAATACCGAAATAGTGTTAGGGCTAAAATATATTTTATTAAAAAATAATTTAGCATGATCAACCCAAACTGAAAAGTTGCCTCAGTCCAATAAGGATAGACTGAAAATCGTTGAAACAATGTTGATTTTCTATCTAATATATTGTCAAATGTCTTAAATTAAAATATTACAAAAATTTGGCAATTATAATTATGTAATGCCCCGTATTTTCTATCCACTTTAGAAATGATTAAAGGATAATTACTCCCTTTAGTGATTTAAATCACTCTTGTAAAATAGATTTATCTAGAAGAGATTTTACAACAAATCGGGTAGTTACTTGATATTGAGTTATGACGAGAAATGAATTATTGTTTTGTTATAAGTTAACAAGTTAAATCGATTAGTGTTTCGATTAATAATTCACAAGTTATATTAGTAGACTAACGAGCCAAGTTACTTTCGATTAGGCCGAGCCCATTCGTTAGTTTAATTGTGGGGACAAGCCCATTACACACTCAAGATATTGGGCCAAGCCCAAATTAAATAAAAGAAAGCTACATCAATTATGTATATATTTATAAGTATATATATATACAACAATCAATCACTTATTGATTCTAAGCAAATATCGATTCAGCAAATAACCAAAGCTGAAGAAATAAATTACACTTCATTACTCAGTATACAATTCTTCAAGTCAATATTTGTGTGCTAGTCACTTAATGAAAGGGGAGGATTACACGCTTTTATTTCTTAGGTCACTTAAAGGGAACATAATCTTCTTCTCCTACACCAAAATCTTCCTCCTCTGCAGCAGAACAGCCACCCACATAGCTGCACCTTGAGCCACAAAAACCTGCAAAAAGAGAAGGCAAATAAGTCTTAATGAAGAGAGGATTTGGGGGGATTTCTGTGCAGAGATTTAATCATGCCAAGCCAAGTTATACACCCTCCTACCTCATCTTTCAAGCTTCACACTTATTCATACTTCAAACACTTAGAGAGAAGAGAGAGTGAGAGTGAAGAGCTGAGCAGTAGCAGAAGTAGAAGAATATAAGGACTGAAGCAGAGCTCCATTTTCCCACTGCAACAGCCCCTTAGCACTCCCACTTCATTAAGGTAATAACACCAACAACCAAACCATTCAGTCTTGAACATAGAAGCATGCAGTTTTCTTACTCTAGTCTAATATCACAAACATGCTAAAACTAGAAAGCTGAAGCTTAGACAGTCTCCCTACTTACAATAAACAACAAATAGCATAAAGTCTGAAGGAACAAGCATTCTTAGTACAGAAACATTTTTTTTTAAAGCTAGAACAAACAACGAATCAACGAAACAAATAGTTATGAGAAAAGGGGGGGACGAATTAAACCTCCGTCGAGGCCGAAGCCTCGACGGCAGAAGGGCTGAGCGCAGAGGGGCGAAACGACCAGCAACAGTGGCGATGCCTCGTCATCGATTGCTGAAACCTCGAGGGCAAGAAGCCGCAGCAGCAGCACCTCCTTCGACGCAGCCTTCGAAACCTGCAACAAGAAGAGAATAAGAATCGGTAACAAAATTTTTATAAAATAAAAAGGAAGAAAAGCTGGTTTTCCGAGAGGACGAATGTCCCCTAATCAATTCGATTAGGGTTTTTAATTTTAGATTCCGTTTTGGAATCGTTGAGAGAGAGAGGGAATGCGCGCGTAGAGCCTGCGAGAGTTGCGCCGGAGCAGCGCCGTCTCACCGCAGCAGAAGGGATCGCGCCGGAGAATCGATTCGAGAAAGAGAGAGAAACGCAGCCAAAGACGGCTGCCATGGGCGGTGGCACCGTGTCGGAGCTATCGCCGGAACGATCGAAGAATCAGAGGCGAGGAATTTTTCCCCATCTAGGGCTTTCCCAATCGAAGGGGGTTTTTAGAAAGAAATCTGAGAGTTAGAGAGAGAGACGATAGCAAGGAAGAGCAACAACCGACATTGCCGGCGTGGTGGAGAAGATGATCGGAGAAGAAGAAGAGTCGAGAGAGGGCGAGAATCCGCAGACAACAGAGAGAGAGGTGTGCGATCGGTAATGAGAGTAGAAGAGGGTTTTGGGGGTGTTTTGTCGACTCGGGTCGGGTCGGTCCTGGTTTTCGGGCCAGGAGCTGGATCGCAAGGATCTGGGACGGAAATCAATTGGACCGGGCTCAATTTTTCAGCTGGGCCAATTCATTTAATCAATGGGCCGAAATAATTCTTTTGTTGGTTTAAATAATTATCTATCCAATACTAATTATTTATGTGATCAAGATATCACAAATTAAATTATATTACACCCCAATTAATAATTTTAGAGATGTAATAATTCACGAATGAATTATTTTACGAGCTTAAAGGAATTAACTTATAGAAATAAGTTAATTAACCAAGAATTTAATAATCAAGATTTATTGATTAAAGCTAATCAATTCTACACTTAAAATTAATTATTGAGAAGCTTCTCAATTAAATTAATTCCTAGCTAACAATAAATCAAGTAGTGATTTATTATGAAATATGCCTTATAAACCGTTCATATAACGGGTTTAATAACTCGAGCCTAGATAGCAGTGACAAAGTCACTTATAAATTTAGAATAATCTCCGAGGAGACATAGAGCTAGAAACATCCGATAAGCTTTTATCGTTCGAATTAAGAATCTCACAGCATTCTTTAATCAAAGGTCAAGCGAAGGAGGAGCAGTAGCCAAGGCGAGATTAAAATTCAATAACAGTTAAGCGAAGCAAGATAGGTGGGCTTTCTTTTAAAACAAAGCATGTTTTATTAGTTGATATAGCTCTTCTAAAGATTGTCATGCCATAAAATATTTTGTTTTTGTATGATGCCTATCTGTTATTGGCTATGCCAATTTTATTTCGGGTCCTTGTATGGCGAACTACTATACTTGGACTAGTGTACACAAGTGGTCAACTCGCTTAGTGTGGCGATCGATCAGGTGACGAGTGAGGTGGCCACCTCCTCGGGCACCACATATCAGATATGGTAGATTACAATAGAAATTTGACTGCAGTCACTTTTGAGAACTAAGAGATTTTACTGAACATAGACTTTTAAGAAAAACTCTATGTTTTTTCACTCAATATATGGATGACAATAAAATCAGTTTTGGGCAAAGTGTTCACTAAGTACAATTTGTACTTAGCCATGTACATTGTTTCTAATGTGCAGGTTGAGCAGGTTGAATCGGAGTGACCGGCGGAGCTTTTGTCAATTTAGTGAAGATTTAGTTGTTGATAATTCTTGGTAATACATGTCTTCATATATGTATTTATAGCCATACTTCCGTTGTGTACACTCTGATGTTCTTAAAGTTCCTTTTGATTTAGATGTATTCTGAGTCAGAATCATGACAAGCATTGTCCTACTTTATCAGTTATAAGTACCAGATTATCTAGAAATGAGATTGCCCTGAGAGTCGATTCAAGAAATGGTCTTCATTATCCATTATTTCATATTCATATTTTATAGTCACGAATTTATCAAGCTTAACTATTTATTTAGCAAAGTGCGGTCGTGACAAGTTATCAATGCATATTTGTTAAAATAATTCAATTATGTATAATTATCGATACATGTTAAAATAATTTCAATTTTTTTTTTTGGTCAATGGGTCAACTCAAAGTCGAAATAGTGTTAGAGTCAATATATGTTAATCTAAAAATAGTTTAGCCCGATCAACCCGGATGGCCTGAAAATCGTTGAAAAAATGCCCATTTTGTGTATAATATATTGTTAAATGTTTTAAATTAAAAATATAATTTTTTGTTACAAAAATTTGACAACTATAGCCATCGATACATATCAATTAACATAATTTCAAAAACTTATTGGCAATTGACCACCTCAAAATCGATTTTGTATATAATATATTGTCAATTGTTTTAAATTTTAAATATACTTTTTATTACAAAAATTCGAAAATTAAAAATATACTTTTTGATACATACTAAAATAATTTAAAAATTTTATAGGCCACTGGGTCACCTCAAAATCGATTTGTGTTTAAAAATTAAAACTTTATTTTTCGTTACAAAAACTTATTAATTATAGTTATTGACACAAACTAAAAGAATATCATTATCTTCTGGGTGGGCACTTCAAAATCTATAATTTTGTGGCTAGTATATTCTTAAATGTCTTAATTAAAAATATACTGTAATTATTTGTTAGGAACCCTCTGCAGTTGTTTTGATGGTGATATTCGAAACCACACTTAGATTTATTTTACTCTTTTCTAGAGTAAAGATTGATAAGAGCGAGTTGCTTCTGTATATCATAGATCGATAAACTCTTAATGTAATAGACAGATCGATCAAGCTTGTAAAGGATGAGAATATTTAGATGTGCTCTCCTATAGGAGATTGATCTGGCATCGAGCTCTGTCATCAATCTGCTTGTAGAAGACCAGTTGCTCTGTCTTGAAGATTTTATCGAGCTGGTTACTTGCTATATAGAGAATGTGTTGTTCGAATCAACAGCTTGACACGTTCTGTCCTGGTGCCACATTGGTTGCCAACTAGGACGAATCCCAACGGCTAGAAGTGAGTCAGCACCAACGACTCCCTGCCACAGGTCAGGACACCAATGACTAGTTTTCAAAAACTAGGCATATAAATATTTTAGCCATCCAGAGTTATTCTCTACGGGGATTTCATTTTAAAAGCCAAAACTCTGCATAAATCTCAAGTTTTCACAGCAACTTCAACACTCGAAATACCTAGACAATTCCGAACTGTTGATACCAAGGAGATTTCTACCTCTGGAATTAATCCGAGTTCTTGAAGCGTTCATTGTTGCTTAAGAACTAAACAAAACCTCACCTTCAAGTTCAGTCGTTGTACGTTGAAGAGGAAGAAGTTCTACTCGCTCTGCCATTGCTGAGAAGATCGAGCTCTGCAACTGGAAGAGCATGTTAGCTGTTATATTTAGCAAAAGTTTTAAGGGTCACGACCCCATAACTCGTCCTTGAATTGAAAGTTAATCGAAATTTGGGACTGGTACTCAGCCAGTAAAAATAAGAGAGAGGTGAATCCAAAGGTAAAAGGATTTTCAGTTTGGCATAAACTGACGTGGACATAGGAGGAGTTTCTCCGAACCATGATAAAATTGATTGTGTCGAGTTATCTCTCTCTTTATCTTTACATTCAGTCAATTATCTCTTTATTCACACTAACAATTATACATCAAGCATTCATTCTATCGAGCTCTCAACTCAGCTTAACATCAAAAGAATTTTCTAACAGCTTTTAGTCAAACCACCAACTTCCACACATAACACGCTCTTTGAAAGTCCAGCAGCACGCTTGCTGAACTTAAGAAGATCGAGTTGCACTCTGAGCTTGAGCTGCCTATCGAGCTGGTTTTGTAAAAGTATTGAAAATCAAAAAACTATAGGACATTGGTGTATCCCCCCCCCCCCCCTCATACACCAATTAGCTCTTTTTGGGACCAACAAGTGGTATCAGAACGGTGGTTGTTTTACCATCGCATCTGAATACTAAAATTTATTTTCAAAACTTTTGGTCAATTGGACTAGATCCAAGAAAATTCTTTTTCATTCATCTCATTAACTGTCAACATGGAAGCATCACTTGTTCGTACTTGCGATGATTTTTCTATCCAGGGCTACGAGGACTGGAGCTTCCGGATCAAAATGTGCCTTCAAGCCCATCACTATCTCATGTGGGATGTGATCGAAAATGGACCACTTCCCATCTTTGGTTAGAAGCTTGAGATCACTGGAACCAGTCAAGGCTAGCCCACCTACACTCTAGAACCTAAGGACCCTAGCGACTATACCTCAGAAGATATAAGAATTGTAGGTCTCGATCACTTTGCTATTGGACTCATTTCCAGCACGGCCAAAGGAGTTCATCTAACAAAAATCAGAAAACTAAAAACTACTAAAGAGATGTGGGATACTCTTAAGGCCATCAGTCAAGGATCCGAAGAAATGCTTGAGAACAAGTTGTCTCTAGCTTGCATCAAGCTGGATGACTTCAAGATAAAGCATGGGGAAACCATTGAGCAGATGAAAAACCATTTCATCAAGCTCACTCTAGAAATCACCGCCATCAGACCGGATAAGTACACTCAATGTGAACTTAACCAGAAGGTGATACGAGCTCTTCCTACGAGCTGGCATGTATATGCTGCCATTCATCCCAATCAACCTAATTTCAGCAAAATCTCTACCAAGGAATTATTTGATCTACTCACCGGTAGTGAACATGAAATGATCCGCATCCATGGATCTTCGCATCCTTCAATTGGCAGGAAAAAGCCCAAAACCGAAAAGAAGGAGAAGGATGTTGCCTTCAATGCCAAGATCGAGAAAGAGGTCAAGTTGCCCTCTCTAAGTCAACCAATGGGGATGGAGAAGCTGCTCCAAGACTTTGCCATGCTGGCTAGGAGGAATGAACATATCGAAGCTCACATGATGAAAAATAAGTGATTTTACAAAGATAATAAGCAAGGCTTCAACAACCATCGAACTCATGAACGTTCTGACAATAACAATGAAGGTAAACATAGTCCCTCCAAATATAATTCTTCTAACATACCCGAGGGTGGATGCTTGATTGCTCTACTTTTTAAGGGTAGAGAGAGCAATGATAATCGATGTAATACAATCGAGTCGAATCCACAAGGAATGTTAGAATGTTTGAAATTCAAGTAGTAATCTAGTTACCTAACCACTATTCAAGCTACCATCTAGCATGTTTTTGTGTTTTTGATTAAGTAATGATAATGAAAAGAAATAACAAACTTAGAGATTAACTAAACACTTAACAAATTTGCAAATGATCAAAATTCAATAAGGAAATGAAAGTGACTCCAATTATACTTCAATTAGGTCTAAGTGATCGGGATGTGACACTCTAACTAGAATTAACCATTTTAATCCAATTTCATGTGGGAAACCTCCTAAGTATGATTCACTCAACTCTCATTGTAATGAAATCAAGTAGATTAATGAAAGGCCTAACTCCTACTAAGATATTAAGTAATTCATTAACTCCCAAGAGCTTATGGAGTTCCTTAACCCTACTATTCTCTAGCATGCAAATCTCTTGATCCTAGCATCTAATCTAAGCCTCCTAAGCATTAGATCAAACACTTGGTATGCAACTATGGTGATCAATCATAATTACATAATAAAACATAGCCCCAAGAGAAATGAACATGAAATTAGAAGATAAATTCGCAATTAGAGCCTAATCCCATCACTTATCCCTAATCTACATATAATTGGAATCACAAAGAGATCTAGCTAGACATGATTAAGGAAATTAGACCATAAAAAGTAAATGAAATCATGCTTAAAAGATAGAGAATTTAATAAGGAAGAAGAATATGGTCTTGAATTTCAAATCCACCAAGTAATGCTCCACAAATCTTCAAAATTACAAAAGTAGAAAGAGGAAATTGTTTCTAGGGTTCTAAGAATATTAAAGTATGCAAAAGATACCCAAATTGAGGTGAATTTAAGGATTAAATACATAGAAAATCGAGTTTGAGTCGAGTTGGGGCGAATCGGGGTGAACCGGGATGAGTTTGGGCGAGCCGAACTCGCCCATTAGTGAGGAGGGGCGCTTGACCGGCGGTCTGTGCAAGGGTGCCCGGCGGTCTATCCGGTCGCCGGCTAGGTCGCCGTCAGCATCTCTCCTTGCGCAACTTTGCTGTTTTCACTCGTTCTCTCTCATCCAAACTCTGATTCTCGATCCGCTTTTTGCTATGGACTCCGGATTTATTTGCTTCAATGGCAATTTCCTTTGAATAACCGCACTAACTTCCGCCGTAAGATTTATGGTCTCAAAAGAATCAAATTTCCTCTTATTAGCTACGACATTCCTAAGGAATTTCATATAACCCAGCATATCACTAAGGACATCAAGCAAGGATACCTTGTTGAAGATATCCAAGAATTTCTTCATCTTTTCATCAACCTTCGGCTTTGCTAGACGATGAGGGAATGGAGCCTTTAAGCTCACATTATTGGTGGGAGGAGTAGCCTCCTTTGTTTCTTCATTCTCTTGACTTTCATCTTGAATAGCTTTTACTTTAGACTTTTTCTTCCTCTCATACGAGGCTCGATCTTCATTCTCATACGAAATATCTTCAACAACCGGTGCTCCCATTTCTTCTTCAATCTTTGCATGATTCTCGTAAGCTCTTCCACTCCTCAAAGTAATGGCATTACTCCCCTTCTTCTCATGCAAGTTCTCATCATTCGACTTAGGAGGCAACGCTAAATTATCTAAGCAATTCAGCTCAACTTGATCTTGAGAAGCTTTAGGAGTTGGAGTGGGAGTAGTACTTTGTGGTTTCTTGTAGAACTTTACCTTCTCACCAAACTTCTCTTCTCCAAGTAACTTCTTTATCTCAGAAACATAATAAGCACCTCTTCTTCTTTCCATCAAATTCTCATCCTCCGATCCTGGAATTCCATTCTTAAGCTTCATTCTTGTATGATATTCATGAATCTCTTCCTTCGACTTGCTTTCAATGTCTTCCAAAAGAGGCCAATAATCCAGGACCGTCACGGAGTATATATCATTAGCGAAACTCTTTAATGTCCATTCCTTCTCATAAAGGTTATGATCATGAGACGGATCCCAAGAAGGGACGCTTTGACCACCCCATTTTTTCCTCATATAAAATGGCACATATGGCTTTTTTTCCTCTTAGATCTCTTGTGTTGAGTGGTAACTTGGTTAGCCATTTGGCTAATTTGGCCTTCCATCATCTTGACTTGCTTTGACAATGAAGTGAGTGAATTCTCCAAGGCATTGACCTTTTGGCCGGTTTGAGTAATAAAAGAGTTTTGTTGATTGGCCATTTGTTAAATGATTTGCTCAAGAGAAGGGGATGTCCTCTTAAGTTCTTCAATCATCCATTGAGAAAAGGAGAATCCGGAATATGGAACTTAATCATTGCTAGGATTTCCATAAGAGGGATTGGGATGATTCCTAGTGTTGGTGTGGTAAACCGGGTTACCACCTTGATTGCCATAAGAATATCCACTTTGGTAATTTCATTGGAATCCCCCTTGGTTGTTTTCTTGAAATCCTCCTTGGTTGTTGAAGTTGCCATAAGGTCCTTGATGAACATATCTAACTTCTTCATTTCCATTGAACTCCGAAGCGTGTTTAAAATGATCACTGTGCATTTGAGCTCTCCTCTCATTGTAATATGTCTTCTTCAAATTGGCGAGCTTCAAGGCTAAAGTATCATACCTTGCATCCTCAAGAACCGAGTTCACCCTCTTCATAGGGCCCCTCTCCATGGGCCATTGATAACTATTGGATGTCATCTCCTCTATGATCCTAAGAACTTTTTTGGCATTCCGATTCACGAGACAACCACCGGAAGTTGCATTAACTATGTTCCTTGTGTGGGGAGAAAGACCACTATAGAAATTCACAATTTGTTATGCCTCGCTAAAGCCAGTTGAGGGCACTTGCGTAGCAAGTCCCTATACCTTTCCCAAGCCTCAAATAATGACTCATCACCATGTTGGGAGAAATGAGAAATCTCCGATACGAACTTTTGGGCCTTTGAAGGTGGAAAGTACTTGGCAAGGAATGCTTTGCATAACATCTCCCATGTGGTGATCTCACTCTTATCAAGGTCCTTGAACCACTCTTTGGCACGATCCCTCGAAGAAAAGTTGAAGAGCTTCATCCTTATAGCATCTTCCGGGACTCCATTATACTTCACCGTATCACATATCTCAAGAAATGTGCTCACATGAGCATTGAGATCTTTATCGGGCCTCCCTCCAAATTGTTCAGATTGGACCATTTGGATAAGGCCGGTCCTTATCTCAAAGTTGTTCGCATTGACATGAGGTCCCCATGCTCCTCCTTGAAATTGGTCCGTTGGAGATTCGAACATTTGGTTAAGATGAGGTTGTTGAGGTTGTTGAGCTTCTCGAGCCCTCCTTTCTTGCTCATCTTTCCAAGCTCGCATATCTTCTAGTTGTTTCCTAAGAGCTTCCAACTCTTGATTGTTAACCACCATTTCTTGTTCTTCCAATGAATTCTTCCTTCTATGCCTTCTTTCGAATTCCAAGATCAAAGGTTGAACTAGTCTTCCCTTGGATCTTGTGTGCATAAACCTACAAAAACAAAAATCAAAAGAAAATAAATGCTTGAATTAGTAACTCAATAACCAAATCTACTATTCAAACTCAAACTAAACATTCCCCGGCAACAGCACCAAATAATAATCGCTCTACTTTTTAAGGGTAGAGAGAGAGCAATGATAATCGATGTATTACAATCGAGCCGAATCCACAAGGAATGTTAGAATGTTTGAAATTCAAGTAGTAATCTAGTTACCTAACTACTATTCAAGCTACCATCTAGCATGTTTTTGTGTTTTTGATTAAGTAATGACAATGAAAAGAAATAACAAACTTAGAGATTAACTAAACACTTAACAAATTTGCAATTGATCAAAATTCAATAAGGACATGAAAGTGACTCAAATTATACTTCAATTAGGTCTAAGTGATCGGGATGTGACACTCTAACTAGAATTAGCCATTTTAATCCAATTTCCTGTGGGAAACATCCTAAGTATGATTCACTCAACTCTCATTGTAATGAAATCAAGTAGATTAATGAAAGACCTAACTCCTCCTAAGATATTAAGCAATTCATTAACTCCCAAGAGCTTATGGAGTTCCTTAACCCTACTATTCTCTAGCATGAAAATCTCTTGATCCTAGCATCTAATCTAAGCCTCCTAAGCGTTAGATCAAACACTTGGTATGCAACTATGGTGATCAATCATAATTATATAATAAAACATAGCCCCGAGAGAAATGAACATGAAATTAGAAGGTAAATTCACAGAGCCTAATCCCATCATTTATCCCTAATCTACATATAATTGGAATCACAAAGAGATTTAGCTAGACATGATTAAGGAAATTAAACCATAAAAAGTAAATGAAATCATGCTTAAAAGATAGAGAATTCAATAAGGAAGAAGAATATGGTCTTGAATTTCAAATCCACCAAGTAATGTTCCACAAATCTTCAAAATTACAAAAGTAGAAAGAGGGAATTATTTCTAGGGTTCTAAGAATATTAAAGTATGCAAAAGATACCCAAATTGCGGTGAATTTAAGGATTAAATACATAAAAAATTGAGTTTGGGTCGAGTTGGGGCGAATCGGGGTGAACCGGGATGAGTTTGGGCGAGCCGAACTCGCCCATTAGTGAGGAGGGGCGCTTGACCGGTGGTCTATGGAAAGGTGGCCGGCAGTCTGTCAGGTCGCCGGCCAGGTCACCGTCAGCATCTCTCCTTGCGCAACTTTGCCATTTTCACTCGTTCTCTCTCGTTTAAACTCCGATTCTCGATCCGCTTTTTGCTACGTACTCCTAAAGAATTCTTATTTGACATGGAGTAATTTAATTGGCCAAATAAGTTCTTCATTATTCCTACAAAAAGCATAAAAAGACTCGAGAGAATGAGGAAAACATAAATAAAATCAAACTAGTGAAACCCTAGCTATATAACTTGAATTTCCACATTTTTAAACATAAGTTTCACTCTAATTAAGCTCGTTTCTTCCTCGTTTCCAGCCCTCAATCCTTAGCTACTTGAATGCTCTTTCCAATTCTTACAAAAATAGATCAAAAACCGAAAGAAAATAAGAAAAGTATAAAGCATGCTACAAGTTAAGAAATCCTAGCATTTCTAACATTTAAGCACATAAATCGAGACTCAAACACGTGCGAAATACACTTGACATGCACATAAAATATGTGTTAATCAATGCTTAAATTGTGGCAGAGCAGGTCACTACAAGTCAGAGTGCCCTGATCTATCCCAAGAAGAATGCGATATTCTTTGAGCTAAAAAACATCAAAAATTGAAAGAGCAGCGCGATGCTTTTTGTGCCGAAGAAGCATCCAAATGGGAAGCTCACTCTCCAACACATCATCCGAGGAAGGAAAGCTCGCTGATGAGGACGAAGATGATGTTCTCAATATTGATGAAAGTGGATATCTAGCTGACGAGCTGGATGACGATGATGAGGAAGAAAAATGTTGTGTTGGACTCAACAATCAAAATGAAAATACCAAGGTAGATTCTCAACTGCCATCTTCCATTATTTCTGACGATGATCTTGTAAGAGAAAATCCACCCGAGATGGTGTCTTGGGAGGAATTTCAGCAACAGATGGAAGACTACAAGAAGCTCACAATAATCTTTGAAGAGTTGGTCATGGTCGGGAAGGGATTGGAAGATGAAAATGAAAAATACAAGCTTGCACTAAATGAACAGTTCGTTCCCTATGATGCAGATAAAAAAAAAGGAAATAAAAACCCTAAAAGTGCAATTTGAGGAATCCACCTTGAGGAAAGAACATTTAAATGAAATGTTGGAAGATAAGGACAAGAAAATTCTCTCACTTTCTACAAAACTGACTGACTTGTTAGCTCGACATGAGAGTCTGGTCGAGAAGGAATCAAATCTACAGCAGAAAGTCAGCAAAATGAATAAGGGGAAAGACAAGCTGGACAAGATTCAGTCTATGTAGAGAAGTCCAATCATCAAGTTAGGGATTAGATTTTCTGGTCAAAAGAAGAATAAGATTACTGATGACAGTACGATTACCTTTGTCAAAGAAAAGTCAAAGGCAGTCAAGCCAGCTCATTAGTCTCTATTAGACAAGAAGGTACAACTGAAGAATCCAGCGCGTCAACCACAAGCCATCTTGGTGAAAGAGCACAAAGCATCGAGCTCTAAAAGCCAACCTGCTGTCAAGCATGTTGCTCCTCAAAAGACGAACAATCAACCTGCTCCATCCAAGGGTCTATCTGAAAAGAAGAAGAAGCAGCAGGCTCCCAAATTTCAACGGAAGCAGCCTGCTTATCATGGATATTATGAGGGATGGCCGCAACAGAAGAACCATGGCCACCAAGAATCATGGTATCCTCAACAACAGTACTACCAGCCTGAGTACTCCACCTGCTCCTGCCAACAATCATGGTATCCCAACCAGTGGAACCAGCCTGGTCACTATGAGCCGCTTCACTAGTTCAACTATCAAGCTGCTCATCAAGGATATTATGAGCCACCCTACTGGCAAGCAGACTAGTATCAGCCTACTCCCTAGTCTTATAGAAAGAAGAAGTCTCACAAAAAGAAGGCTTCCCCAGCTCCCAAAAGAACTCAAACTTCTAACTAAGCGCCCAACTTCAAATGAGTCGCTAAATCTGTTTAATTGCAGGATGGGAAGAAGGAGCAAAGAGAGCAAGCTGCCTGTGGAACTCTGTGGATCATTTACAGGGGCTGCTCCAAGCACATGACATGCAAAAAGAGCGTGATGTCGGACTACGTCGAGCACGATGGATCTTTTATCTCATTTGGAGGAAACGACAAAGGGAAGACTAGAGAATATAGTAAAATAATATTTGGAAACACAACTTTTAATGATGTCATTTATGTTGAAGGACTCAATCATAATTTATTTTCTGTAAGCCAATTTTACTCGAGTGGTAAATGAGTAGAATTTGCAGCTAATAAATGTTTCATGAAAAATGAGGAAGGAGAAACACTCCTTACCAGAATTGAGCACGATACGCTTTATATAGTCCAATGGACTAATCTAAAAGAGACCTGCTTGGTGTCCAAGGCAAATTCCGAAATAAGTTGGCTGTGACACAGAAGACTTAGTCATATGAACTTTAAGTCCATCAACAGACTAGCTCGAAACCAGCTGGTAGAGGGCCTTCGAGACCAAGTAATCATGTGTGCGAAGCTTGCCAAGCTGGGAAGCAGATCAGATCGTCCTTCCCTAGTATAGCAGTTCAATCATCAACTCGAATCTTGGAGTTACTCCACATGGACCTCTTTGGCCCAGTCACTCCACGAAGTATAAGCGGTAGAAAATACACCTTGTAATTACAGATGATTTTTCTAGATTTACCTGGGTTATTTTCTTATATAAGAAAAAGGAGACTCTGGAAAAGCTACCTGCTCTACTCAGCAAGTTGTGCAATTAGAAAGAGAAATCAATTGTCACCATTCGATCTGATCGAGGAACGGAGTTCATCAATCGCATGATTGATACCTACTGCACAGAGAAGGGCATAACCCATCAAACTTCAGCAGTTCGCACACCACAGCAGAACGGTGTTGTAGAAAGAAAAAATAGATCGCTGAAGGAAGCAGCTCGTACTATGCTAAATAAGACCAAACTTCCCAAGAAGTTCTGAGCATAAGCTATCAATACAACTTGCTATACCTAGAACTGATCGACAATCACAGTTCATCATGGGAAGACCACCTACGAGCTGTGGGAAAATAAAGCTTAAATATTTAAAATCTTTTGGCTGTTTGTGTTACATTCATGATAATAAGAAACTCAATTAAAAACTTTTGATAGCAAAGCCGATCCAAGATTATTTTTAGGATACTCAGAGACCAACAAAACTTTCAGAGTTTTTAATAAGAAACCCCTCACCGTGGAAGTAACACCACATGTTTTTTTTGATGAATCTACCTGCGTGTACAGGGAAACCTCTACAAATCAGCAAGCCGGTAAATGTACGGACCAAGCTGGATCTTCAACTCAACTATTGGAAGATCTACTCTATTGGAGTCCAGTTGATCTTGAAGAGGAAGAGAACGTTGATCAAAACGGAGCCTCACAACAAGGGGGAATGGGAGCACCTTCATCAAGTTGTGCTGGAGCTTCAGATGCTATACAGCATGATCCTGTCTAGCTCGAATCACTCAGACTGATCCAACTCAGCCTGCCCCTACTACCCCAGCTTAAGAATCTACTGTTGATCAACTGATGGAACAACTTGAACAGCTAAACCCTTTTGTACCTAAATCACTTCCTGAATTGATGATCCTATCGAAGAGCCCGAGCCTGAATTATCAAAAGAAGAGATCACTCATCAAAGAAGATGGGTCGATGCTCACCCAGAAGAGCTCATTGTTGGGAACCCAAATGCGGGAGTGAAAATGAGAAGGTAAATTGGAGAAAGCTATTTGTTAAGCTGTTTTCTTTCTCACGTTGAACCCATGAACGTCGATGAAGCTCTTCGAGATCCAGATTGGACTACCGCTATGCAAGAAGAGCTTCATGAATTTAAGAGAAATGAGGTGTGGTCTCTCATAGATCGACCTTACCATCAAGGCGTGATTGGAGTAAAATGGATTTTCAAGAACAAACGCGATGAATCTAGTGAAGTAGTGTGCAACAATGTAAGATTGGTTGCAAAAGGCTACTGCCAATAAAAAGGGATAGATTATGAGGAAATATTTGCACCGGTTGTTAGGTTGGAAGCGATCAGATTGTTTCTAGCTTATGCATCTCATCAAAGGTTCAAAGTCTACCAGATGGATGTGAAGAGCGCATTCCTCAACGGCAGACTCAAGGAAGAAGTCTACAACCTCCAGGTTTTGAAGAAGGAGATTCTAGAAAGGTCTATCGCTTACACAAAGCAGTCTACGGATTGAAGCAAGCTCATTGAGCTTGGTACAAGACCTTGGCAACACTCTTATCGGAATCTGGCTTCAAAAGAGGAAGAGTCGACAAAATGCTATTTACAATCAAATGGAAAGAACATATCCTTTTAGTATAAATTTATGTTGACGATATTATTTTTGGGTCAAAATCTACCTTCTTGTGTGACAGGTTCGGACAACTCATGCAAGATGAGTATAAAATGTCCATGATGGGCGAAATGAATTTCTTTTTAGGCCTGCAAGTCAAACAATCTAGTGAAGGAATATTCATTTGCCAAACCAAGTACACACACGAGCTCACTAACAAGTTTGGTGTCAAAGACAGCAGGCCTATTAAAGTGCCAATGCTCACAAATGGGAAGATCGATCCAGACCCAGAAGGAAAACCGGCCAATATAACTCAGTACAGAGGAATAATTGGTTCTTTATTATATCTAACATCTAGTCGACCATATATCTATTTTGCAGTTGGTGTGTGTGCTCAATTTCAAGCTGCTCCCAAAGTATCTCATCTAGAAGCTGCGAAGCAGATTCTACGTTACATAAAGGAAACTGCCAATCTTGGTTTATGGTACCCTTGTGATGATAATCTAGAGTTGACTGGATATGCAGATGCTGACTATGCGAGATGCAAGCTCGATAGGAAGTCTACATCAGGCACATGTCAATTTTTGGGCAGCAAGCTGATTTCTTGGTTTTCCAAGAAGCGGACCTCCATGGCCACCTCCACCACTAAAGCAGAATATATGGCAGCTGGTAGCTGTTGCGCTCAAATACTATGGCTTAAGCAACAACTCAAAGATTATGAGATCATTGTTAGTGAAGTGCCGATCTTTTGCACCAGCAAGAGTGCCATCACCATCACCTAGAATCCAGTCCACTACTCACGATGCAAGCACATCAACGTGAGACATCACTTCATATATGATCACGTAGAGAAGAAGGATGTAGTGATAGAAAAGATTCACACTGACATCTAACGAGCTGATCTCTTGACCAAGCCTCTTCAAGAAGAACGATTCAAAATGTTGTGCGAAAAGCAAGGCATGCTAAATGTCACCTAGCAAATCGATCCCTCAGCTTGATCACTTTCCAACAGCTCGCTTCGTCAAGATCGTTATCCTATACTAAGGAAAGAGCTCACTGCTAGTTGACCAGCTCATTCTTTCACAGAACGCTATCTATTAGAATGATACCCAACTATCATTCTCCTAAAAAATCAGCAGATCAATAATTAAGGGGAAACCGGAGATTAGTATCGATCTCTGCTTTGCTTTGCTTCTCCCATATGCTAAATACAATCATTCCAATTTATTGATCAAAGTATTTTATTCTTGATTATAGGGACAGTCACTGTAGATGAATGGGTAATACTGAAATAAAGCAATTATCCTTCACGTTATCCCACCGAATGTCAAGGGTTTTTCAATTTGACCAATGCGCATTTAATTTTGAGTTGAAAAGGTGCGACTATTCCACCTCCAAAGTACAGCGCATCACACTCAACCTCCTTTCCACACGCACAATCGACGCGCCCACTAACAGGGAAATTATCATATCCCTAAATTTTTTGGATTTTATCAAATCTCAACCGTCGATTTACTTATATATAACTTTGGAAACTGTCAAAATTTTACTTTTCCAATTTTTGCAAAATTCAGTTTCCATATTCACCATTTTTGTTCTCTGAAAAAGCTTCAAAGCCTTTCAAAAAATTTCAAACTCTCGTCAATCTTCTCTCTCAAAAATGGCAACCAAAACTTCAACCTCCGGCCGTGATTCTTCTTGGTCCAGAAAAGCCAAGATAATCATGTCCAAACCCATTCAAGAGCCGGTAGTAATGCTAAAAGATTTCGATTTTGCAGCACTCAAACCCCTCTACACCCAAATTACTAACTACCGCGGTTTTCACAACATCATCACCCCACGAAACCAACTCTTTTCTTGCCCCGGCAAGCAGCCGCATTTCTATATACTTGGAAGGATTCTGAGGTTGGCGACTTGACGAAAGCCACCATTTGTCTCCCGTCAAAAGATCCATCAAAGTTCACGCGCCTAAATGTTCAAGATTTAATCATTCACAGGTTTGAAATTGAAGACTCCGGTGTCTTCATCGAGTCCGTGGATGTCTCTCTTCTCAAAACCCTTTATCCGGAGATAATGATGACTGGAGATTCATATGGAGAGATAAAGAAAGGGAAGTTGAAGGAGAAGGCCTTTCCCAAGAGCAATTTGAAGCCCCAATACCGACTGCTCTACGATTTCGTGCAGAAGGTATTCCTTTCACATTCTGGCACTTTCAATTCTATAACCCCATATAAGTTCAGAATGATGGTTGTTGTGGTGTGGAATCTGGAAATCAACTGGGCTCAAGTCCTCCTCAAGTTGCTGAGGTATGAGGTGGACTTGATTACTGATGTGGAGAAGGATAGGAAATCTTCTGTTGAAGTGAAGAAATCTCTTTGGATGTGCACCAAGATCAGCTGGATGATCTTGAAGAGATCTCCAAATGAGAGGAGCTGGAAGAATGTTATGCCCTTCAACGAGAAGAAGATCATGCCCCAGGACTAGAGGCAGCTGGAGATGGCTGTGGGGATTGTAGTTGAGCTATTTTAGAAATCCTATGACAAGCCAGACGTCCATGCGTGCCTACTGGGATTTGGACAGTCCAACCCCAGCTGGACTGTGCCAGAAGATAAGGAGCCCCAGCCTGGAGAGAAGCACAAAGCTACTGCTAAAGAGAAGTAGCAGGGCAAATCCAAGAAGGCAAGCCTTCTATGCCCAAAGAGAAGCCTCTCAGGTGGCAGCTTGCCCCTGAGATGGAGGAGGCCGAGGCAAAAGGAGAGTGATTTCCTACTCCACCTAGCTTTCTATCTGTTGAGGAGATGCACTTCTCCTCTCGCATATCTTCTCTCGTCAATGAGACTACTGCTCAAGGCTCTGATTGCATGTACATTCGATTTGCCCGAGCCCTTCTTGATTCGCTGTGGGAGATCATCACTGACAAGGTGTCCGAGATACTACCCGGGATTGATGAGCTCCCGAAGACCTGCAAGCTTGCCAACGAGCTTCGCTTCCTGCTAGATGTCAGGGAGTGTGAGATATCGACTCTACACGACCTGGTAGTTATGGAGTCTTTTGAAACTTTGATGCAGAGAGAGGGCCATCTGATGCGCGTGCTGAATTACTATTATGTCGAGGATGCCCGATTTCGATTCCGATCCATCATTTTGGCAGACATGAAGAGGGAAGCCAAGATTCTCCAAATCAACCTCCAAACTCTCTACATCAATGAGCAGGATATGTACATGAGCTCGTGCCTTCCCGAGTATGTACAGAGTCCCTTTGTAGCCAGGGCAGATGAGTTTGAACCTGCCAAGGAGTCTGCTGGTGATGCAGGTCGCTCTCCCAAGAAGCCTGAGGCTAAGGGGAAATCTACTACCGAGGGGGAACCTACTGGAGATGTCGATCAATCTCCCCCTCGAGCTGAACAAACTGGGCAGAATGCTGGCACATCCAAAGAAAAGCCCTTTAACATTGAAGACTCTCCCTAGCTGGAGACCGTCTTTACTCACGCCACAGCACCCGAAGACCATACCATCCAGATCAACCATCCTATAGTGCGGATGGAATTGACAAAGCAAGAAGTCGAGGAGCTGGTGGTCAAACTGGTTGAGGAAATTTTCAGCTCGTTCGCTAACACAGCCGCGGAAGCTATCTGTACCTCCCTGCAGAAGATGGATCTTGGGCTGAGAAGGAAGCTCATGAACAATAAGAAAAAGCTTGGTGAGAAGATCGATCTCACACGGAAATATACTGAAGGCAACTCCGATCTACTCATCAATGCTCTTAACCTTCTGAAGAATGAGTTCTCCGACTCTGACATCGAGCTTGGTGTAAGGATTGACAACGTCGAGAAGAAGGCCAAGCAACTGGCATTGGAAGCTACCAAGGAGGCCGTAAAGGAATCTATGGGGCAAACCACTACGGATGCTGCCTTCAAAGAGCTCGCTCAATTCTCTAAAGTATATCTTCTAACTCGATTAAAGGTAGTACTTCCTGATGTACTCAAGTCCTTATATATGGCCAAGCTCACAGATATGGATGACATCACCATCCAGTATGAAGAGATGGCGAAGGAGCACAAGGATCTTGTTACAAATGTTGGTCAAGCTGCCTCTACCGCAAACAAATCAACCGAAGAGATTCAGGGCAACATCATTGCTCTTCTCAACGGTCAGGCAAACTTGGCAGCCGACATGGAGAAATTGAAACAGAATAATGATTCTTTAAGGTTGCTGCTCAAGGAATTCCTTTCTGATGATATCGAAAAGGGGGAGGGTGATGAGGAAGCTCTCCCCAAGCAGCGCAGGAGGACCAAACTCTTGAAGAAGCAGCAAGAGAAGCCTGCTGCTACCCAACCTCCTCCAACCACCTCCTCCTCCGGCCCTACTGTAGAAAATCCAAAAATTGATGCCGAGAAGGAAGCTGGTATGTGAGCTGATGTGAGGAAGCCTCTTATGGATCAGATGTTAGATACTGGTATGCACATCGACGATGTCAGCAATCCCAAGATACAGGAAATTTTTTTGGCCGAGCTCGCAAAAGAAGAAGCTCGCAGGAGGACAACAGAAGGCTGGACGTCTGAGTGTATGAAGGTGCTGAAGATGCTCCCTAATCAATTTCAACAATCGTACTGGGTTGAGCATGCTGATGGTGAGAAGTGGAACCATCTGCTCGACTTATTCATCCTCAGACGCTTCTACATCCAAGACGAAGAGTTTGCTAGCGACACAGAGAAGGTTGTTGCCAAGTTTTTGCAGACATGTACAGATCAATCTCTTGTTCAACGATCTCTCGCTCTAGCTGCCTAGAAGAAAATGAACACCACTACCCCTCCCAAGATCACCTTCGTGCCGCCCATGATTGGAGATACCGACGTACCGGATCAAGGAGTGATTGACACCTTTGTGCGTAGCACCGCCATCCTTCTGAAGGTGCCAGTCAATCTAAAGAATCCCATGTTTTGTCAAATAAGAGATGTTATCTACTCAAGCATGGAGCTCATGTCAAATGACAAAAGAAGAGAAGACCTCGCCCAGATGAGGAGATGGAGATCGGCATTTCATTTTGTGTCTTTTGTCATCGAGTTGTAATCATTGTAAATGTATCCTTCTACTCCGATAACGTAATGAAAGCATGATCACTTATTTTGTCCTCATTACAATATATCTTTGTCCAGGCTATCTGCCTTAATACTTTATTCGTTTTATTATATGTGATGATCGAACTTATATATTCTCGTGCTTACTGGTTAGAGTTTTTAACTCTAAAATACCTTGGGAAATATTTGTAATGTGTTAGGTTTCGATATCATCAAAAAGGGGGAAATTATTGGGAACCCTCGCAGTTGTTTTGATGGTGATATTCGAAACCACACTTAGATTTATTTTACTCTTTTCTAGAGTAAAGATTGATAGGAACGATCTACTTTTGTATATCACATATCGATAAACTCTTAATGTAATAGATAGATCGATCAAGCTTATAAAGGATGAGAACATTTAGACGTGCTCTCCTATAGGAGATCAATCTAGCATCGAGCTCCATCATCAGTCTGCCCATAGAAGACCAGTTGCTCTGTCTTGAAGATTTCATCAAGATGGTTACTTGCTACATAGAGAACGTGTTGTTCGGATCAACAGCTCGAGACGTTCTGTCCTGGTGCCACGTTGGCTGCCAACTAGGACGAATCCCAACGACTAAAAGTAATTCAGCACCAACGACTTCCTGCCACTGGTCAGGACTCCAACGGCTAGTTTTCAAAAACTATGCTTATAAGTACTTCAGCCATCCAGAGTTATTCTTTAAGGGAATTTCATTTTAAAAGCCAAAACTCTGTAGAAATCTCAAGCTTTCACAGCAACTTCAACACTCGAAATACCTAGAGAATTCCCAAGTGTTGATACCAAGGAGATTTCTACCTTTGGAATTAATCTGAGTTCTTAAAGCATTCACTGCTACTTAAGAACTCATCAGAACCTCCAACCTTCAAGTTCATTCGTTGTACGTTGAAGAGGAAGAAGTTCTACTCGCTCCGCCATTGCTGAGAAGATCGAGCTCTGCAACTGGAAGAGCACGTTAATTGTTATAGTTAGCAAATGTTGTAAGGGTCACGACCCCGTAACTCGTGCTTGAATTTCAACGAGTTAGTCGTAATTTGGGACTAGTACTCAGCCAGTAAAAATAAGAGAGTGATGAATCCAAAGGTAAAGGGATTTTTAGTTTCAATGGAAACTGACGTGGACGTAGGAGGAGTTTCTACGAACCACGATAAAATTGAATGTGTCGTGCTCTCTCTCTCTCTCCCTCTATCTTTACATTCAGTCAATTATCTCTTTATTCACACTAACAATCATACATCAAGCATTCATTCCATCGAGCTCGCAACTCAGCTTAGCATTAAAAGAATTTTCTAAGAGCTTTTAGTCAAACCACCAACTTCCGCACACAGCACGCTCTTTGAAAGTTCAGCAGCACACTTGCTGAACTGAAGAAGATCGAGCTACACTCTGAGCTCGAGCTGCCTTTCGAGCTGGTTTTGTAAAACTGTTGAAAATCGAAAAACTATAGGACATTGGTGTATTTCCCCCACCCCCCACCCCCCCATACACCAGTTAGCTCATTTTGGGACCAACATTATTTGTTATAGAAATTTGACTACTATAGTAATCGATACATATCAATTAAAAGAATTTTAAAATTAACGGGCCACCTCAATCTCATGTGTGTAATATACCGTCAATTGTTTTAAATTAAAAATATAATTTTTATTACAAAAATTTGATAATTAAAAATATCGATTTTGTGTCTAATATATTGTTAAATGTCTTAAATTAAAAATATTATTTTTTGTTACACAATTTTATTGATAAAATAAATTTCAAAAACTTATTGGCAAACGGGTCACCTCAAAATGGATTTTAAATTTAACTTATTATATGTCTAATAATAAATTTTCTATAAATTTCTCAAATTAATAATAATAATAATAATAATAAAATGTAAAAAAACTAATTTTAAATAAATAAATTGATTCGGGATGTGCATATTGGCCAGCAGGCCACCTCAAAATTGATTGTGTCTAAAATAATAAAAATATATTTTTACAAAAATTTTACACCCATAGTTATCATTACATACTAAAAGAATTTTAAAAACTTATTGGCTAACGGGCTACCTCAAAATCAAAATAGTGTTACGAAAAAAATATTTTACCTCAAAATCGATTTCGTGAAGGGAAGGAGTATATTTTAAGTTTTTCAATTTTTATTTAGATATTATTATTTTTATATTAGAAATTAATTTGCCTACGGGCCATCTCAAAATCGATTTCGTGAACGAAAGGAGTATATTTTTAAGTTTTCCAAATTTATTTATTTATTATTATTTTTATATTGGACTGGAATGTTGGTTTTCTTTATTTAGATATTAATTATTTTTATATTGGATTGAATTGTTTTAATATCTTAATGTAGTTCTCATGATTCTCATCTAAAACGAAGTAAAAGGAAAAATAAAATATTGTCGTGTAGAATTAGAAATATAACATATTAGGTTTACAACTCGATTTTATACATATTTATTGAGCAATTGTTATCTTAATGTATAAAATACAATATTAGCGTGTAGATAGGAATATAAAATATTAGGATTAAAACTCTAATAATGATTTTATACATATTTATTGAACATTTAAGATAAATCGGAATAGAGGATGTAGGAGCCGCCACATAAGCACGTAGATTGATGTTGTGCTCCGAATCCACAACGAAAAAATGTAACTTGACAAAATATCACAAAAATTAAAAAAATTATATATTTCCAAAATTTTATCTATCATGAGAAAAACCGGATATCAATGAATGGTTTTATCTTATGTAATTCCTTGTTTGGGTCGTTCTATATTAATTGGGTGGTTTCGTAAATATTTTATATAATCAAAAAGATTAAAAAAGATAGTATCTATAGTTTCATTAGGATACGCAAAGTCGCAAAATAATATACTTGAAATAATGAGTAATGCTCCAATGTCCACCGTGGGCATGCTTAATGTGCCCACGGATGACGTGGTATTGGAATATATAAGAAAATTAATAAAAACCCTACCAAAAATAATTAAACCCTACTATAAAAAACTAAACCCTAACATAAAAAACTAAACCCTAAAAAGAAAAATTGCAGACGTGGCACTGCCACATCACCGGTGGGCACATTAAGTGTGCCCACCGTGGGTAGGGGAGCATTTCTATTGAAATAATATATGAAGTGTTTCCGTAAATGTCTTAAATTAAAGATATTATTTTTTGTTACACAATTTTATTAATAAAATGAATTTTAAAAATATATTGGCAAACGAGCCACCTAAAAATGGATTTTAAATTTAACTTATTATATGTCTAATAATAAATTTTCTATAAACCTCTTAAATTAATAATAATAATAATAATAATAATAATAATAATAATAATAATAATAATAATAATAATAAATGTAAAACAACTAATTTTAAATAAATGAACATGAAATTTTGATTCTATTGCCTTCCACGTTAGCATAGATCATTCAATATAAATTTTTCTTTGAGTATGTATAGATGTATATATATATTATAGAATCAAATATAAGATTATCATAAGAAGATACCAAATAGAAGTGGATTAGTATGGTTAGAATCTAAGTAGATATACATGTATAATATAGATAAATTATAATAATTAATACTAATAAGCAGAAATAATAATTAATATATAAAAATGTATAGATTTGAGATAAATAGAATTGGTGGATGTAGGGAAGCACCACGTAGGCATGTGAATCGACATGATGCTTCAAATCCGCAGCGAAACGTATATGTTGGGATATAATGTTAAGGGGGAACTTGAATCAAGTTAAATAAACAATTTGTTTTGATTCGATTTCAAAACCCTTTTTAGAATATTTCCCTTATTATTCTTGATAAACTAGACAAGTTTCTTTTAGATAAGCTTACATGTTAGTAAGCTTTTCTTTTAGTCTAGAAGCGCCAAAGCTGAAGCAGTCAGAGTTCGCGAAGCGACAGGAAGCGAAGCGGCTCCAGCAGTGAAAGCGTCAGCAGTGAAGTTTTTGACAAAGCGTCTTGGAGACGCTTCAGATAAAGACGCTAAAAGCGGGCTTCCGATCAGTGGAAGCGAAGCGCTCTCAAGTCAGCTCACCCAAAGCGTCTCTGATATAGAGCTGAAATCAAAGCGTCAATCAGTGCAAGTGTGACAAGTTTGACTCGCAGAATCCAAGTTTGAATTTCAAACTCTCGGATGTCTGACATCTCACAGAATGAAGCCTACATGTCATCACACTATTGCACAACGGAAACGGCTACAGTCCAAGAAGTCAAAATTAGGTAAAGACGGACATCCCTTTCTGACTCTTGTAGACTGACACGCCGAATTATCCAATATTAAGGAACACGCAACCTCTTTTCTCTCAATGGGAAGTAGGGTTCCTTACTATAAATAGAAGGAGTTGCACACACACTAAAATGAACGCACGTACAAACGATTCAAGCATTCACATTTGCAAGAACTCAAGCAAATTTCTTTCAAGCCCTTAGTTCTTTCAAAGCGCTTCAATTTAGTGTGTCCTTAAGAACTCGATTCTTAAGTATTGCAACTACCTCATTTTCTAGGTTCAATCTCTTATATTCATAGCCTAGACTCTTGAGAATCCTTATCCCTTACTTGTGATTTCATTGTAAAGGATTCTCATACTTACAAAAATCCAAAACCCCAAAACCAAAGTCTAGAGTGAATAGATTGAGTTGTAAGGTTATCGAGTTTTTGTGAAAGAGTGTGTTGTTGTAAGGTTTCTCGAGAGCCAGTAAAATCTCTGAGGATTCAAGTGCAAGTTTGTTATTTGCCTTGAATCACTTCCCTTTGGAAGTACTCCCTCCATTTCGTCGAATATGACCCCTTTCAATTTGGCCTATTCGGGCTCGCTTTTTCACTCTTCTTGATGATGGGTTTTAAAATGAATTTTTGAAAAAAAATTTCTTTTACGGGATACTCTGACAGTCGTAGTATCCCGTAAAATAAAAAAATCTTCAAAAATCCATTTTAAAACCCATCATCAAGAAGCGTGAAAAAGCGTGCCAGAATAGGCCAAATTGAAAGGGGTCATATTCGACGAAATGGAGGGAGTATAAAACAAGGAGTACTGAGTGAAGGTATTCATCCCATCGAGGATAGAGTGGATGTAGGAGAGGTGCTCCGAACCACTATAAATTGGTCGTCTCTTTATTTTAAGTTATTTATTGTTTTGATTATTCGCATACACACACTCACCTTTTTAATATTAACAAGGTTTTAATTTGCAAGATAAGCTTTAAAGACTCACCACATTCCGCACAGTATCACACGAGCGAGAGGCTTTGAACGCTTCACTTAGCTTCAAAGCGTCTACTCGTCTAAAAGGCTGAAAATCGCAAGAGAAGTTAAAACACTTCTCTACACACGTATTCACCCCCCCCCCCCCCCTCTTCGCATTAGCTTACAAATTTAGGTGACCTTCTTGCTTGGATAATATTTTGAAGGGATCGCTATATTGAAAGCCAATTTTGCCTTGGATCTGAATTGGATGTTGTAATTAATACAATTAATTCACATATAAATCAAGATGTACCTTCGAGCTCGGAGATGGTAATCTACAGGTCTAGATTACTGAAGTGATATCTCGTTCCTCGTGCTCAAACAACAGAGTGGGCATTTAAATCGAGATTGGATCTTGGATCACGCCTTGTACTTGAGTTGAATGAATTCAACTCGATTTCTTCTTGGAGAAGAAACCGTCGCCGTCCTCTGCTCTCTCTCTCTGAGATTCTGTGAATGAAATCACGTGTTGTACTGATTAGGTCAAACCTAATCACTATTTATAATTAATATTAATTATACCCGAGAGAGATTGCGTGTGTGTGCTTTAATTAAATAATTAATTAACACACATTGGGCTTAAGTGCAAGCCTTGGCCCAACAGAAGGTAATAGGCGCCCCACCTAGAGTTTCCCCTTAAGTGGTGCCACTTGTGGGCTAATGGGCCTACAAGCTCACTTTCTTGGTCCAAACCAGCTATTGGGCTCAATAATTAACTTCTGATCCATCCTGAGGGGTTTGGACCACTCCAAGGACCTAGATACCAGACAGAGTTAGGTCTTACCTAATTAGATAATTACCATGCTCTACCCTAGAGCATTTATAATAATTAGAGCTATAACTCATTCCACTAAAGAGTTACAACTGATTCACCGCTCTGTCCCGATTACGTGATCGGGGCTGGTATTTTACTTAGTGAGATCCCGTGTTTAAGAATCCTGATGTCTGTTAATTAATTAAAGCTCATCTGACTGCTCTCAATTAATTAACCTCTTATACTTCCTTAGGTAGTACCCGTTCAACCTTATTATTATACCTTGATGTTAATCAAGCTTGCAAGACTTGGTATAATAAACATTATGAACTCCCTAAGAGGATATCTCAACCTAAACGGACACGGTGTCTAGATACAACTAACTAGATATCATACGTGCCTCCATGTTACCCAAAATATAAGGAATTGAGGTACCTCACAAGGCCCGTACCGAATAAGTCAAAGCAACAGTGAAGAACTCGCATATGCCTAATAGCTTATTGGGATTAAGATCAAGCAACTAACACCTGAGATCTTTAGTTCTTCACCTCATTATAAGGGTCAGTCTAGAAGAACATTATCTCTCTGCGATCCTATCAATACGTTGCACGGTATCAATATAACTAGTGATTGAGACCCACCACTACTGTTAATGCTGCAGTCTAAATGATAACTTTGCCCAAGTTATCTCGATTGTGATAATCATTTATATCTCATGAGTCACCAAAATACGTGATCCCCTCCAGACGCAGCTGGCACGTTAACTAAAACATAAGATAATGAACTTATTCAATCTCAACTATATAATGTCAGATAGGTGATTGTAAACAGTGGAATAATCTTTGCATACACTAAAATACTGGTTTTGATTGAGGTATACAAAATCTCAACAATCTCCCACTTATACTAAAGTAAAACCTTTTAGTATACCATGTGTCTACAGGAAATACTTTATGACTATCCATACTATCCACTGTTTCAAACAGCTTCTAGACATACTTCTCCCACTTATACTCAAATAATTTTACTGTGGGAGGCTCACTAAAACAATGTCAGCCACGTGCTCAAAGAAGCTCTTGACATGTTACACTTAGTGAAGGATCTTGTCATATTATGTTCCTCAAGTACTTCTCTCTTGAAACCGGTTAATCACCCCTTGAGTGGTTATCAACCACGCAGTACTAGCAACTATGTGCTAACTGGTTACGTAATATTTACGGGTTATAATCCATTTGCCAATGCACTTGAGTATTCAATTATGGTAAATGTTATTACTACTAGTTCATATAGCAAAGTCTTGAACCATATAGCTATGTTAGTGGCTCTTTTCAGCTACCACAGATTCAGTTTGTCGTGATGAGCTCTCAGAATACATTACTATTCTAGACTTATCAAGAAATAGTTCTACTTTCTATAATGAATACATAGTTCAATGTCAATTTCCTCCGACCCGGCCTGCCTGATTATCTGTGTCAACAAACTTGTAAAGAATGTTTTCGACTATTATCTCGCTTACTATGCCCTTGTCAAAAGCAGATATCTAGCTTGTTAGACAGAACAATAGTCTATGAAAGATACTTGAATAAAAGTATAATATTCAGCTCCGAATATTTCCAACTTATATTCATAACTTCATTCTAAACTATTCAGATAATCAACACTTTATGTCTGTAATACTTTTCACATTGTTTCCAATGTTATTATACTATCTACATAATGTATTATAATTACCACGCTTCCATCTAAACAAAGATGAAATCGTAACGTTCATTAACATATTGCATAGAACCTATGTTCTACTTGTGTTTGTTCCTTATGAACTTGTCGTCATCTTGGACCACTGCTTAACAACTTAAGCTTCCAAGGTGACGTGCATATCACTATCTCACACATTACTTCTCATGTAGTTTCCTTTAAATGTCCTTACCAAGGCTAGGTAACTGGATTGGAATTCGGCAGATAGACATTTACTTGAAATGGTTAGAGATATAAATGTGTGGATGACAGAATATAAATGGAAATTTCCCGACAAAGTCTTGAAAATGGGCCTAAAACCCCTTTTGTCTTCCATTTTATTCTTATTTTATTTGTATATCCTATTACCATTTTTGACCTTTGCTCTAATGGCAGAATCATACAAAACCATTACCACTATGATTTTTTTTTTATTCATAAATGAAATATTGATTTGCAACAATTTCTTCCAAAACGCCTCATAATTCTGTCATAAGTGGACATTTCTTTCCTTGCCCGTTTATCTAAGAATCCAGGATTCTTTACGAACATGAAACAATGTGAGGCTTACTCAAGACACTCCCACTAAGACGAGGATTTGTAAAGACAAATGTGCAATTAACTGTGGTATACTATCTAGCACCCTTTTGGTTATGTTTCGTGAATTGTCCACAATTCTTGAATCAAATTCAAGAATGAACTGTTTGTCACAATCTTGTTGATCAATAGTTTTCTTCCAAAATCAGTCACATTGTCGTTATGCAATGATCGTCCTTTCTATTTGGAACTATACAATAGAGTTGCTCCTTCTTTTCTTTGAAATATTCTTTGAACTTTCTAATTTATCGACCTAGGCTTTCATAGTTTGCACCTTTATCAAATATATGTGCATACTTACCTTATTTCTGAATCGATAATAGAAAACTGGGTTTTAAAACCCTTTTATGATCGATTCTAAAGGCAAAGGCCCCGATGGTCATAAATAACGTTTTCATAAAAGATGGGCAAAAAGGTGACATACAAAGAGAAAGAAAGATATTCATCTAACAAATAGAGATAAGTTATAGATAATTATTTCAATATAAATGACTAAAGCAAATCAACAAACTAGTGTCAGAGCAAACCGCTCTAACACAATGTTAAATAATCATTCAAAATGTTTCAAAAATAACATAAAGTACTTGCCCAAACCGGCAAACCAAATGTATATGAAACCATGAAAAACAAAAGTACCGCCGAAACTCGGCAAACCAATGTAACTAAAATAATGTATCATAATCCCCACTCTCAAAAAAATAATAAGATGAACAAAGGTAAGTGATCTTCAATCCTCGACAACCGCATACCCATTTTGTGCTTGTCGACCTTTGAAGATCTCAGACTGCCTCACTCACTCCTTTGGGGCCAAGCCTACAAAGGAAATTATAACAATACTTAATTACTCTTACTAGTTAATAATTGTCCTTAAAAGGACTAAACCAGCTACTATTTATGTTTAACTATGTCACAAAATGTGAGACATATCTCCATCCTTCTCATAATTCTGCAGCTTAAGTTGCATCTTGCTTCTCCTCACATATACCTTATCAATCTTGCGACTCTGAGGGCGCAATTTGCCCTTCGTCACTTTGATATTATCAGTTCCTTGGTTTTCAATTTCCTTTCTGAGCTTGGCGTCCGTAAGCCCGGTGTTCCTAGAACTACCCGGCGCTGCCAGATGGCCTCAAAACCCCAGTTTGGCACAGTTGACTAAATACCTTTGCAACATGTACTTCTTATATGCCTCGGCATCCACTAACATATTCACCCACATCTTTTCAATTTGGATTAACTCTTTGAAGAGTGTATGTAGGTTATCATGATGGAATGCCCCACCGAATGACTTTCTTAAGTCACGGTATTCGTCTGGCAGAGAAGACAGTACAATATCACATTTGGCTTCCTTGGTTAATAAACCACCATATTGTTCATACTTTGCAAAAAGTACCTCGAAACTCCAAATGTGATCTTGCATGGTATCACTGTCCTTCATTTTCTTATCAATGATCTCATTGAAAACCAAGTAAAAGAGAAGTCCATTCTTGAACTTATCCGAAATAGCCATATTAGGTGTCGTCAAACGGAGAATGCGGTCCTGGAGAGAATGAGAGATCATATCTGAAAAAAATATAAACAAGTTGACAATTAAGAACTTGGTGAGAATGAATAACTTTATGTTAACAATGTTACAACCCCTTGATAAAAGTAACATCGACTAACAAATGAGTTGCCCGATCATTTTGCATGCAGGCCACTTTAATGCGGAAGTCTACTTGCAAAAATTTCAACCAAGATATGACGGTCACTTTATTTCTTATCCCATCACACGGACCTTTGTGACACATAGAAATAAATAACTCGCTTTAAAACCGGACCCTACTTTCTCGAGTAGTGACCTCCTTCACGAGGATACATTGATTAGTAGCTAAGCATGACCATATTATTCGTCTAAACTGAGTTTGTTAAGCGAATTAGTGCAATTATGTGAACATCACCGCTTGCAAAATGCCCTCTTAGACTATCCCACTTAATAATTCCACTAAGGCTTTAAGTGTCAGTTGTACGAGCAAGCCACGTTCGTGTGGACGTTTACCGCACAACTCCCACCCACCTAAGAAATTATGAAGCTATTGGGAAATTTTACTGATGTTTACCTTGTAGAAGCGTAGAAAACATGCAAGCCACGTTCTTGTGTACGTTTACGTGCCCCTATCTTCTAACTACGTCTAAAACCAAATATGGAGGTCCCAATTAATTTTAAATTAATCATTTTTTGCTTAGACATTTCATATTTTCAAAGGGTTTGTTGCGACATAGATGCACGTCGACATATAGTCCTATCGCATGATTTCTAAGTGTAAATTATAAAATATGCTCGCTTTGAAATTGTAAATACTGCATGCTATGACCCCTATGCATGTTAATCACTATTACGCAATTTTAATAAAAGCAAATATAACATGCAATTCATGCTTTTGTAATTCTCGTTGCGTAAAATTAAACATCCATAGCATGCTAATTAAATAAATGAATAAATAAATAGGTTGCTAACCGGGAGGTAAAATCCTATCTATTATATTTAATAATAAATCCGGAACATTTTCCGGTCTTCTTTCTAAATATGGAAAGGTACACCTTCGGTCTTGAAGTCCGCCTTCCAAATTTGTCTTAGCTCGATTTAGCTAGGATTTGAAAACCCTAATTTCCAAAATGGGACGTTAAGCAAATTTAGAACGAGCCAAGGTTCGGAAACCTTAGCCGTTGACGATTAGGCCAAGGTTTCGTAAAAGCCCAGGCCGTCGTTGACTTTGAGACCGCTGCAGCCCTACGGCCGCCGTCTCATTTGGATGAGTTCGGCCACGCGTCGTCGCCGAGACGCATGTGCGTTGCACGGGCCGCCGCGGTACGTGCCGGAAACTCTCCACAGCCCCAATGACGAGCAGCTGGGCTCGTCGAGCCTGTTGTGTCCCTCGCAGCATGGCTCGAGCCCTTGGCTCGATCGTGGGCTACGCCAAATCCCATCGCCGCCATCATCTTATGCGTTGCAGCCGTGCAACTTTGCCAAGCCCTCGTTGGTGGCACCGCCGCCACCGGCCGACTCCCACTAGGCTCGGGCACTACCTAGTACCTCGACGAGGGTGCTGGGCTCGAGCTGGAGCAGCAACAGCCGCCGAACGAGCTAGACAATGCACGCGCAGTGACGAAACCCTAGGTTTTGCTAGCGCCATCTTCCACCGGGGCTGCAGCCGCCGCTGCCGCTTCAACCCTATGGGTGCGCCAATTCACGGCTGAAACAGCTGCCCCATCGCGCGAATGTGCACCATTCTTTGTCTCGTTCTTCGTTCTTCATGATTTTTCGAACTCCGCCGTACAATTACAATGGAAAAATAATCAAAAAATACAAGAGAAATCCATCGAAAATTAAATCTAAACTAATTGGTACCTTATTTCTCACCGATTCAAAAAAAGAAACGAATAAAACCGAAATAAAATTAACACAAATTATCCCGGACAACAGCATGCACAAATTATGGCATAAATCGACTCATGTGCATGAACATGTAATTCTCAAAAATTACAACATAACCAATTCATAGAACTTCAGGCTCTGATACCAACTGAAGGGATCGCTATATTGAAAGCGAACCAATTTTGCCACGGATCTGAATTGGATGTTATAATTAATGCAATTATTTCACATATAAATCAAGATGTACCTTCGAGCTCGGAGATGGTAATCTACATGTCTAGATTACTGAAGTGATATCCCGTTCCTCATGCTCGAACAATAGAGTGGGCGTTGAAATCGAGATCGGATCTTGGATCATGCTTTGCACTTGAGTTGAATGAATGCAACTCGATTTCTTCTTGGAGAAGAAACCGCCGCAACCCTTAACTCTCCCTCTGAGATTTTGTGAATAAAATCACGTGTTGTACTGATTAGGTCAAACCTAATCTCTATTTATAATTAATGATAATTATACGGGAGAGAGATTACATGTGTGTGATTTAATTAAATAATTAATTAACACACATTGGGCTTAAGTGCAAGCCTTGGCCCAAATTGGCCCAATGGAAGGTAATAGGCGCCCCACCTAAGGTTTCCCTTTAAGTGGTGCCACTTCTGGGCTAATGGGCCCACAAGCTCACTTTCTTAGTCCAAATCAACTATTGGACTCAATATTTAACTTCTGATCCATCCTGAGGTGTTTGGACCACTCCGGGGACCTAGATACCAGACAGAGTTAGGCCTTACCTAATTAGATAATTACAATGCTCTCCCCTAGAGCATTTATCATAATTAGAGCTATAACTCATTCCACTAAAGAGTTATAACTGATTTACCGCTCTGTCCGATTACGTAGATCGGGGCTGATATTTTGCTTAGTGTGATCCCTGTGTTTAAGAATCCTGATATTCATTAATTAATTAGAGCTCATCTGACTGCTCTCAATTAATTAACCTCTTATACTTCCTTAGGTAGTACCCGTTCAACCTTATTATTATACCTTGATGTTAATCAAGCTTGCAAAACTTAGTATAATAAACATTGTGAACTCCCTAAGAGGATATCTCAACCTAAATGGACGTGGTATCTCGATACAACTAAATAGACATCATACGTGCCTCCATGTTACCCAAGATATAAGGAATTGAGGTACCTCACAAGTCCCGTACCGAATAAGTCAAAGCAACAGTGAAGAACTCGCATATGCATAATAGCTTATCGGGATTAAGATCAAGCTACTAACACCTGAGATCTTTAGTTCTTCACCTCATTATAAGGTTCAGTCTAGAAGAACATTATTTCTCAGCGATCTTATCATATGTTCCACGGTATCAGTATAACTAGTGATTGAGACCCACCACTACTGTTAATGCTGCAGTCTAAACTGATAACTTTGCCCGAGTTATCCTAACTGTGATAATCATTTATATCTCATGAGTCACCGAAATACGTGATCCCCTCCAGATGCAGCTGGCACATTAACTAAAATATGAGATAATAGACTTATTCAATCTCAACTATATAATGTCAGATAGGTGATTGCAAACAGTGGAATAATCTTTGCATACATTAAAACACTGGTTTTTCTTTAAGTATACAAAATCTCAACATATTTTACTAAACAAATTATGATCTTTCCATTGTGTCAAAACACAGCAAGATATACTTTATAATTGCATTTAATTGTTGATCTTAAACGGAGTTCCACGAATAGGCATGGGCACGATGTTCTGTATCTACTCCACGGCAACACTGAAAGGTTGACTAGGCTTGCATGTGTGTAGCTCGTTTGACATTTATTGCGCATGAGCAAACATTGCCGTTAGTAGCAAATATTGCCGCAACGAAGGGGGAGCTTACACACCTTGCCTATAACCGATGACATTCATACGTAGATCGAATTGCCATCATTTCAGTCAAATGATCTAGCCTCAAGTTATATACGAATTACTTGCCAAATCTAGATCGCCTTTTATATTTATTATTTTCTTTTTTTTTATTACTAACGCGTTTATTTAGTTCTGCATATACAGTGCCCGCGATAGGCACCCCAAACTCTCAAAACCCCTTTTCTTTATGACAAGGTTACGAAAGGTGTACCCATCACGACTCCATGTGATCGACCCTGGACTTGCCAGTAACTGTACTTACCTTGGTGGGCTCAAGAAAATATTACAAATTTATTTTGGCCGCCGTCCTTTTCAACAACGAGGGCACGTGATCGCCAGCATCTTTCCATGCCGTCGGGCAATTTTTCCATGCCCAATACATGCAGTCGATACTGTCGAGCATTCCAAGGAAACCGTGCTTCATTTCATGCGTTTGGACAAGTCGTTAGACATCACAAGCATGAGGTTTCCTCAGATACTCATCTTCAAATACGGCAATAATGCCATGCAAAAATGCTTTAGGCATTCTCGCCCAGTTGAACTGGCGATGCACATATATACTCGTTGAATTGATCCTCCAGACCGCCATATGCAAGTTGGCGTAATGTCGTCGTGCATTTTTTAAGGAGATGAAGTCCATCTCCTCTGGTTGCATCTGGACGTTGTTGGAAGAATGGATGTCGCGCCTCCAAGGTGTTGACAATTCACAAGAATAGAGGTCATTGCATGCAAAATCGGCATACGTCGGATGGTCGGAAAAGTAGTCGTTGTATAGTTGCTCGTACCTCGCCTCACGATCACACTCAATGTATTGTTTCTTTGCTTTTGACAATCGGCGTTCTTCACAATGCCGATTTTTAGCGATTTCTTCGTGGATTTGCCTATGCAAATTTATTGCATGACGTGCTATCCTCTCTCGTTCCTCATGATTCATAATTTTATTTTTTTTAAGAGGAAGAAATGAAAAAAAAATGAAGAATATAAGATGTAGGAGATGAAAGAAGTTGAGAATGAAAGTGGTGTAGAAAATAGATTTGGGAGAAAGGGTATATATAGGTGAAAATATGGAATTAAAAAAAATTATTTTTTGGTCAAACGGTCAAATGACCGTTGACCAATGGCGTGCCGCCATGTCAGCGGGACCGCGGAAGGCATGGAGGTACCATTTGGGGCTGCGGGCTCGCTCCCTCGCCGGTCTCCAATGCCAAAATTTGCAGCGGGACCGCGGTCGCGCAATTGGCGACCGAGCTCCGCGGTCTCCGCTGCGAATGCTCTTATAGCCCCCAATTTTTTTTTCTTTTTGAGCGAAATGATATAGCCGGCTAGAACTTTTTTACTACTGTCTATGTCCTCCATTTACTGACTCTATTATTATATATGGATGTCCCCCATTTACTGAATCTTTCCATTTTGGGGCACAATCATTTTAACACTTTAACACATTATCACTCTATTTTTTAACACTTTAACCATAAATTAGATGGACCCACAATTATTTCACTTTAATACTTTAATACATTAATTTATTAATATATCATCAAAATGCATAAAATCTTGTGCCCAAATTTTTGGTTCATTAAATGAGGGACGGAGGGAGTATTTCTTTTGCGAATTACAGAAGCTTATAGCCACCAACTAAAACTGTAGAATAAATTACATCCCCTATAGTCTCCTATGAACTACTACAAATTGCAGAATTCGATTTTCACATCATTGTCGAATGTTTGTTTTCCTTCAAATCACAAAACTAAAAAATAGTGAATTAAAAAATATATATTCTCAATTGATGCACAACATAATGTACAAACCTAATTAAATTTCAAGCATTTTCTTTGAGCACAAATAACTAAGTCACATGTAAAAGGGAAGCGTAAAGCGCAACACTGAAAGAAAGGTCGTTGCTTGAACAAAAAACGTAAGGGCATCCACAACGAGCCGGGATCGGTCCACCTCCGGCGTTAGCGATCCCGGGACCAATCCCGGGTGCGCGTTGTGTCCAATGAGTTCGCAGGCGGGGGTTGCACTTGAGCGCTTGGGGAGCGATATCCCACAGGCTGGCGTCATTATAACGTCAGCCATCTTTTTTTTAATTCGATTTTCATAATAAAAAAATAAAAATAAAAAATAAATTTAATACTTATGCTAGCCGTTGGAGTAGCAACGGCTACTTCCATTTTTTTTTTTCCCTATAAATTCAACTCCATTCTTCTTCTTCTTCACACCTCTTTGCTTGTTTCTTACTCATATTTCTCTACAATCTTTTGCAATTCTACATCAAATTGAAGAAAAAAAAAATGAAAGACCCCTTGGAGAACCAATTCAACGATTGTTAGGAAATTTCTCCCACCAACTACGTCCCGCCGCCACCTCCAACAAATCCGGAAGATCCTCCGACTCCAACTCCGGGGCTCGGTTTTGGTGCATTTGCCAACTCCCCGGCACCATTCATGGAATATTCCGGCAAAGGTTATTGACCTTACTCTCCGCCCGACAGTCAAAGTTTCGGTCGATTTCCAACCCGCCCAACCAATTCCGGTCAAGCTCGCTATGCAACTCAAGGCTTGGAGTCTATGAATCTCGCTGTCTCGTTCGAGAGTGTCTCCAATGTTCCCACCCCTTCACCGACGAAAGGAAAGGGGAAGACAAAAGCGAAGGCAAAGGTGAAAGCAAAGGCGAAGGCGAAGCCGAAGGGGAAGGGGAAGGGCAATGAAGATGACCCCGATGACACTCCTACAAATAGGCCACCTACCTCATACTCTCCCGAAGAAATAGCAGTTCTCACGTGGTGTTGGTCGGCCATGTCTCAAGACCTGTCTAAGGGAAGAGACCAAATGGCACTCCAATTTTGGAAGCGGATTATGTAACTCTACAATCAAAAAAGGCCGAATGGTACGATCGAGAGGGATGACGTAATGCTCAAATCGCATTTCGGAAGAGCGCAAGCAAAAATCCAACAATTCAACGCCTTTTACATTCAAGTGAAAAGGGAATGGCCAAGCGGATCATCCAGCGAAGACATATACGACACTGCAAATAAGTTGTACTACTACAAGAACAACAAGCAATACTTCGTTCCGAAGGATGCCTCGAAAATCTTGCACGAGCTTCCCAAATTTCAAGTCGTCGGGAAGAAAAATGACATGGGTGGCTCTGATAAGCGACAAAAGGGCCTTGATGGGTCATCCAACTCAAGTCGATCCGAGGATGATGTCGGTTTCTATAGTCATGACCGGCCTATTGGGCAGAAGCAAGCAAAGAACCGAGCTCGTAACAAGGGGAAAGCGACCGCAAATGTTTCACTAGAGGGCATCCCCGAGGAAATGAGTGTCTCTCTAGTCCAAACAACGACCAAAGTAAATCAATCCTTCGTCAAGTGGGCAAAGGCTAAAGCTAAGTTGACACGTTCAAAAGCGATAAGGAATTATCAGAAGGCCAGGGCAATAGATACGAGCCGAATGACGCCGGAGGAATTGGAGGAACATTTTGAGCTCTTGGCGGAATTGAAGAGCTTGATTTGAATTTAGATATTTTTTTTTAATTTAGATATTTTTTTTAATTTTATGTAATGTCTAGTATTTGAATTCAATAAATAAAATTAGTTTCAAATATTTTGGTTTAGAGTTAAAACGAAATCGAAAACGAAACCATAATCGAAATATAAATTGAAATAAAAAAATATTTAAAAATAAATAAAAAAGAATAAAAAATTAAAAAAAAATCGGAGAGATCCCGTGCATTGGAACAGAAATTGGGTGTGGGATCTCTCCACCGGAAAAGTGGGAGAGATCCCACAATTCCAGATCGGCATTGTGGATGCCCTAAGGGAGCGGTAGCGCTCAACGTCGTGGTGGAGGAAGAAGCTTGCGACGAGGTATGGCACCAGAACACTAGCCATTGTTTAAAATTAGCTATTAATGGCAACAGCGGAGCAGTCTGGAATTTGGTTGTCGACAGAAAGATTGTGAGAGACGTTAATTGCAGCATAGTGATAGATTGAAGAGTGCTTTAGAAAATCAGCTAACGCAATAATCATTTCAAAAATTATATGGCTGGGGACTGGGGTGATAATTAAAAGGAAAACCACAAATTCTTTATGAAGATAGTTGAAATCTGAATGTAGCTTTCTGTTCACCGATGCAAATAATTTAATGTTGAAGAAGATGAAAAAGTTTTGGACGTTTTTTTTGTTCCTATTCACAAAGAGAGATGAATTTTTTTGTTAAGATTAAAGGACAAAATAGTAAATTTAATAATATTTTTATTATTAATTTAAATAAAGGGGCTATGAAGAGTAAAATTGGGGCTATATTTAAAATCACCCCTTAAGATACCTGAGATAGCCCAATAAGGGCCCATATATGCAAAAGTGGCGCCTACTACTATTATTTATAGGAGGTCAGAGAGAGTCAATTAAGACACTGAAAAATCCGGATTTATTCTTTGTTAGGAAGTTGGCGCCGATTTCTAAGAGAAGAAGAAGGAAGATTTATGTTCATCCCGAATCCATCTTTGGGCTTGGAAATATCTTAGAAGGTCTCAAGGTTTTATTTTTTTGTTTTATTTTGTAGGGTGTAGTTCTGAATTTTTGTTTTATTTTGTAGGGTGTAGTTCTGAAGGTATTCCCTTAGTTTTTTTTAAGTATACTGGTCAACAAATCACAAATAACAAGAAAATATATAAATTTACATTTTAACCTCATTTATTATTCTTTTTTTTTTTTGCACACTACCTTATATATAACATTAATTATAGGGGTAAAGTTGAAAAAATATAGCTATTATGTCATCAAATTTCAAAATGGGACATTTAAAAACAAACAACAAAAATAGTAAATAGGACACTTGAATAAAAACGGAGGGAGTATATATTAAAATTAGTTTATTTATTTATATTATTGTCACAACTCACGTCATGCGCGAGCATATTAAGTATGTCCGCAATTAACATGACATTGGAGAGAGAGAGAAAAATATGGTGCGTGATTAATTTGAGCGATACCGCCACATCAGCATTTATATTTATTTTATTTCTTCCATTTCTTTCTCTTTCCCAGCTTGTCTCATCTCCTTCCTTTCCATATTTCACCGTTCAACTGATCAGTTATTTGGTGACAAGTTAAATTCCAATTTATTGTTGCTCGGGTTGATTAATATTACGACAACTACACAATGATTCACGTTAGATAGATCTAAGGTTGCGCGTGATTGCCGTAATAAATCGACTTTGTGTATTTATTTATCTTCTTCACTCATTTGCTTCATTAGTTTAATAAATAATTTTAAAACACTTTGCAGCCATAATGTCGGTCTCCCTGCTTAGTTTCTGGATCTAAGCCTCTCCATATATATAATAAAAGCTTGATTTCATATAGTAATCGTTTTCCTAATTAATGAGTTAGCTAAGTGCCAGCCAACAAATACAACTGAAAAGCATACTTCAATTTTTATTTTTATTTTTTTACTTGAAAAACTCAACATACTTATTGCATGTGGACTGTGGAGTATGAACCAATCCGTGTAACGTTGACTAATAGCAAAGTAAACAATTTTAGAAATGACAATGAGAACATGCATGTCTAATATATTAATCACACTTTCATCTTTATAACCTAAATATTTTTGGCTCTAAATTAAGCCAAAAATTGACAACGCTGTTCACTACTTAGTCCAGAAGAACTGCCATGGCCCATGACCACCGTGCTCGGCACCTCCGCCAGGCGCCGCCGCCGACCTGATGGTGCCGCTTTCCTTCATGGACATCTTCTGGCTGCACAACCACCCAATCCGCCAACTCTTCTTCTACGACCATCCATGTTCCAACGCCAAATTCTCCGACACCATTATTCCAAACCTCAAACCACTCTCTCTCTCTCTAACCCTCAGACACTATCTTCCGATTGCCGGAAACCTACTCTACCCTATAGACACCGATAAACTAAAGCCCATAATCCGTTACGTCTCCGGCGACTCCGTCTCGCTCGCCGTCGCCATCTCCGATCCCGCCTTGATTTCGACGAGCTCGCCGGAAATCATGCCAGAGAATCTGACCAACCAGTTCTATGATTTTGTGCCGCCGCTGCCGTCGTCAACGGAGGAAGAAGATTACAAAATCGTCCCTCTCATCGCCGTGCAGGCGACGCTGTTTCCCGGCCGTGGAATTTGCATTGGTTTGAACATTCACCACTGCCTCGGCGACGCCAGCTGATCTTCGTCGGGTTCATGTGGGCCAGGGCTGAAATCAATAAACGCGGCGGCGATGAAGAGTTTCTGTCGAGAAACGGCGAATCTTTGCCGTTTTTCAATAGATCAGTTTTTGGAGATAGTGGCAGAACCGATGACGAGTACTGGAATTTTTTCAAAAGCATTCCGTTAGAGCCGTCATCTCCTCCGTTACCGACAAATAGGGTGAGAGCCTCCTTCACCCTCCACCAATCCGACATAAAAAAGCTAAAGAATATGGTACTGTCCAAGAATTCAGACCTAGTTCACGTCTCCTCCTTCGTCGTCACGGCGGCGTACACGTGGAGCTCCCTGCTGAAATCCGCCGGCGAGGAAGTTGATGAGGATAAGTACATCGTGTTCGTCTTTCCGGTTGACGGCAGGGGGCGGGCGAGCGCTCTGGTAGATCCGCCGGTGCCGGTAAATTTCTTCGGGAACTGCTTAGGTGTTGGGATGGTGAAACTAAAGCACAAAGTCGAACCCACAACCCCCCTCCCTAAGATTTAAGATTTGGGACGTTTCCCGAGGTTGGAATCAGTACTCCAGACATGCATCGACCCACTTGCTCCGGGTCAAGTCCAATCCAATCCAATCTTTTTTCTTTTCTTTTTTTTTTTTTTTTTTTTTTTCCTTTCTTTCTAAATTACTCTAAATTACGTCTCTCTCCAATCAAACTTTGGGGAGAGAACGAATTTCTTCAAATAATATGCAGATCATGCGAAACATAATGGAACGAATAATGGACAAATTTGTCCAATTGAACCGAGATTTTTTAAAATATTCATCGCAATCACACTATCGATTTAATTGGTACAGTTAGAACGAATTTGTTTTTTGTTTCACTCGTACCAAGTGATATTATACGGAGTATTAAATTCTACTGAAAAGACATCGAAAAAGAACAAAATAATGACAAAGAATTTACGCTGGAGAAAGAAAAAACTCAAGCCGAAGATGAAAGTGATACGAGTATATCTCGTATATTAGGAGAATATCTTTTACTTTTATTATTTATATTATTATTCCTCTTTAGCATATTTTAGCATATTTTTTCCAATTATCTCGTATTAGCATATCTCGTATTTTTAGTTCTATAAATCAATGTAATCTCATCCAGTTGATAGAGCTCGTTTCCTCTATCAAGAATCCGGCGCCTTGTCGCACAAGGTCGTCGGCGTACGAGAGCTGAACGCGGGAGACAATCCCGTCGGCAGCGATGCTAGAGATTCACGAGAGGCGAGAGAACTAGGGCAAACCCAAAATATGATTATGTTATTTCTTCAATGATTGATTATTGGAATGAGATTACATTGATTTAAAGGGGGTTGGAGTTGATACGATTATATCTATAGAATTAATATCTATATTAATATTTAGATATGTTTAATTATTTAGTTTGATCTTATAGGATATTTACCTAGTTTAGGATTCTACTTGTAGGGATTTAGCCTTATATATTGATAGTCGATGTATTTGAGATTCATGGAAGGAATAGAATATCAATTGGAACCCTAATTATTTGGTTCTCCTTCTTCCTCACGACAAAGCCCTAATTGGCTGCTGACGGAGAAAGCTCTCCGCGCTCAGTTCTTCCACCTCGCTGCCGACGGGTCCGTCACCCGCGTTCAGCACTCGTAGCTGCCGACCTTCACGTCAAAGGCGCCGGATTTCCAGATTTATTTATTTATTGTTCGTGTTCGTTGCTCGATAGGGTTTCGATCCTATCAACTGAATGATACACACCAAACAGGAGAACTCAGCCCAAAAGACTAGCCTATCAGGAGAGAGAGCCAATTTAATGTATATACCTCACACTAGTTGTTCTCACAACTGATGTGGGACATTGAGTCCATAACATTCGACCCTCCTTTGAGGGCCAACGTCCTCGTTGGTCACTGCCACGTTGGTCACGGCTGGTTCTTTGCCAGGTCACCACTCCGTGGGCCACCACTCCGAGTTCTCGTTGGTCACGGCGGATTCTTTGCCCGGTCACCACTCCGAGTCGGCCCCAAATGTACTCGTTGGTCACGGCGAGTTCTTTTGCCCGGCCACCACTCCGAGCCATCTGGGCTCTCAGTGAAAGCACCAGTTGATAGAGCTCGTTTCCTCTATCAAGAATCCGGCGCCTTGTCGCACAAGGTCGTCGGCGTACGAGAGCTGAACGCGGGAGACAATCCCGTCGGCAGCGATGCTAGAGATTCACGAGAGGCGAGAGAACTAGGGCAAGCCCAAAATATGATTATGTTATTTCTTCAATGATTGATTATTGGAATGAAATTACATTGATTTATAGAACTAAAAATACGAGATATGCTAATACGAGATAATTGGAAAAAATATGCTAAAATATGCTAAAGAGGAATAATAATCTAAATAATAAAAGTAAAAGATATTCTTCTAATATACGAGATATACTCGTATCAGAAAGCTACGATTGGGTTTTGGGTTGAAATCGACCTAGGGCTTCAGATTTTACAGATCCAAAAGAAACTCAAAAATTATTGCAGATTGTTTTATATTTTTCCAGGAGCAACGCAGTCGATGAATCAGCTTTGTTTTCTCTCTAAATTCACATGGATCAATTGATCTGTTTATTGCTTTAATTTAGATCCAATAGGTAGTATTTGGGCCATTGTAGTGCCCGAAATTCCTTGGGCCCAAACTAAGTAGTACTACTAGTATACGGCTCGTGAATCCCATTTTGAAGATTTAATTAATGTTAAAATATCCTCTCAAAAAATTATCAATGCCAAAAAAGGAATTCAACCGAAAGGAATATATAAGAGATGGTGAAAAAATAATTGCATGAATAAAATTTCAACTTCAACTCGTAATTTCACCGCTACATTCTTATTTAACATACCATTTTTTTTATCCATTCTTACAAAATTTGGTTTGCCTATTTTATCCAAATTAAAAATCTATATTAAGGGTATTGTTGTAATTAAAATACTATTAATTTAATAATTCCTTTTAATCTTTATTTATGCAAATTGATTCGACTGGCCATATTAATTAGTTAGGCATTAATCTAACGGGATTAGGATAACTAGAAAACATGATTTAGATTATTTTTTATAAAAGAAAAACATCAGTGGTTTTATGTGCAACTAATATTTGATGGATTATAGAGACTAGCATATAGAATAAGATTGTCGAAAATATATAAATAAAATTTATTAGGCAAACACCGAAAAAAATATTATTGCATGATTTCCATCACCAATTAAATTGTGAAATCAAACACACAAGAAGGAAAATAAAAAAGAAACTTTTATCTCAATATATATTTACTATACATATATAACTGTAAACACAATTCTTATGTCCATTACTTATATGGCAGTGTCACCTACACACTATTTTTTGGTAGGATTTAACTTTTAAGGTATATATTTATATTAAATTTTTTAATATGTGTGATTGTATCAATCGTGAGCAAATTTACAATAACCACCATAAGTAGGGAAAGGTTCCTATTTATATATAATAAAAAAATCTTCAAGTATTTAATTGATATACTATTAAACCCAAATCATAGAGGAATGCTCCTATTATATTGTGATATAAAAATTGAGATTTTTTTATATTAATATATGCTGTGTATGTATAAATATTTCTCTACTAAATATTTCTCTACTCACCGTAGACACATTTAATATGTCAACTATTGATATGGCAGTGTAGGTAGGCACTATTTATAGTACTCCCTCCGTCCACCATCTGTTGGCCAAAAATAATTTATAGATGATTTTAGAGCTTTGTGATGATGAATTTTAAATTATATTTTTGGAGTTTAGTTTTTTGACAGGGTACTACAACACTCGTAGTACCTTGTAAAAAAAAGTAAATTCCAAAAATACAATTTAAAATGTGGTAATGGTAGAAAATAGCCACTTAACTTAATAAAAACAAAAAAATAGCCACTAACTTATAAAGATATAAAAAGTAGCCACCTTGACATTTTTACCCTTAATACTTAATACTTGTAAGAAGAAAAAAAGTCTTGAGATCGATCGATCCTGAGATGGGATCGATCGATCCTTAGTGTGTTCGGAGCGAATGGGCTCGATCGATCTCATGTGTCGGGATCGATCGAGCCTTAGTGTGTTGGGGTCAAGGGCTCGATCGATTCTTAGTGTGTTGGGCTCAAGGGCTCGATCGATCTTTAGTGCATTGGGCTCGATCGATCCCGTGTGTTAGGATCGATCGATCTCATTAAGGGTATTTTTGTCTTATCAAGTAAAAGTGGCTATTTTTTATATATTTTAAAGTTAGTGGCTAGTTTTTTTCATCCACTATCTTAGATGGCTATTTTACATTTTGTCCCATTTAAAATCTATCATCACAAACTTTCAAAAAAAGTCAAAGAGTCAACTTGGCCAACAGATCGTGGACGGGGGGAGTATGATTTAATTTTTAAGGCATATAACCATAGTAAATCTTTTAATACGTAGCATTGTCACGTCAATCGTGGGCATATTAACGGTACCCACGATAAATAGACAAGATTCCTATTTATATATAATAGAAAATCTTCAAGTATTTATTTAATATATCCTTAAATCAATCTTATATTTTTATCAAATTCTGATATAAAAAATTGAGGAATAAAATATAAATTTTTATTTCAATATATATTTGTGTATGTATAAATGTTTTTCTACTCATAGTAGACACAATTAGTATGTCCACCACTAATGTGACAATGTCACATAGGTATTATTCTTAATAGAATTTAACATTGGAATTGGATCATATGAGAACCATTTCTATTCGTGAGAACCCGCTTATGTAAATATGTTTTCGTGTTTTTTTATATGTGCAATTATATTTTTTTGCAAATATTATATAATTATTTGCAAATAATGCTTATTTGCAAAAACGCATAATTGCACATATAAAAAAAATGAAATTATATCTAAATAAGCGGATTCTCACGGTTCTCACGAATAGAATGGTTCTCAATGGTTCTCATAAGAACCCTCCCCTAAGTATATAATAGAACATCTTCAAGTATTTATTTGATATATTATTAAATCAATCATAGAAGAATGCTCCTTTTGGGCATGCTTAATATGCTCATGGCTAATATGAGAATATCATATTTTAAGAAAGCTCTACCACATCAACCGTACTCAAAAAATTGCAAACATAGCACTATCACATTCAATCGTGAGCAAATTAATTATGCCAACGGATGTGCATTGGAGCGTTTCTAATCAAACATATATTTTTCTTATGATGAAGTACAGAATAGTATTAACATAATATCACCAGTGGCGAAGCCCGGGGTCACAGGGCCCCACTGGGATTTCAAAAAAATTACTAGTAAGTTGTTCCCTTCAATTGCGTGGGTTCGATTCCCTTCTCTTCCCATTATTCTGTCTTTTTTTTTTATCTCTTCTTTCTTCTTTTTCTTCTATTTCCTTTTTTTTATTTCCTTTTTTTCTTTCTTTTGTTTTTTCCGTCCGTTTTTGCTTTTCTTTTTTTTTTTCCTCTTCTTTCTTCTTTTTTTATTCTATTTCCTTTTGTTCTTTTTCTTTGTTTTCCTTTTTTTTTCTTCTTATTTTGTTTTTTCCACTTTTTTTTTTCTCTTTTAGTGATCTTACTCGTATTTTTCTATTTGTTTTTGTTTTCCTTTTATTTTATTAATAATCTATCCGGTGCTATCTTCTTATTTTTTCCCGTGCATTAGTATATTAATGTTCTCTTTATTTATAAATAATAATTATTTTTTCATTCATATTTTAATAATTCTATACGGATCATAATTTTATTTTATTCTTTCATTTTTTAATAATATGTAAATTTTTCGGTGTTCAAACTAGAGCAAAAGTTACTTTTTCCATTCATTTTTTAATAATTTTATAGGGATCAGGTCATTCGCAATTTTATTTTTTCCTTTCATTTTCTAATAATATGTAAAATTTTCGGTGTTCAAACGAGAGCAAAAGGGAGCTCAAACGAAAAAATGAAATAACTTGAGAAGACCGGAGAGAGTATAAAATTTTATTTTAAGCTATAAGAAATTGAACCCCGCTGAATACAATTCCTGACTTCGCCACTGAATATCACATAGTTTATTTTTTATAATATAGATCCACACTTGATATTGTCACATTAGTAATTCACATGTTGCCAAAAGCGAGTAGCGAGCATTTCTTTTGAACTCATTTAATTTATTTAAATTATTATAATACTATTTTTAGAGTAACACATAAAACTATTGAATTAAAATATAGACACTAGGTGGATATGCATAATTTTTTTTAGACTTATTATACTTTTGAAAGATCAGTTTAACAAAATAAATTGAGAATAATTTTACAATTAAATGTTTTAATTATTCTTATTACAACTATTATGAAAAAAAATCAAGGAAGACCACCAAGCCAATTCAAGTAGAAGAGTAGAAAAAAAAATCAAATATAGAGTTGACTTATTATGAAGCGCAAGGAAAGGGACGAAGAATAATGAAAAGTAGTTCGAAGATTGTATTGATAACCACAATGATGATGATGATGAGACATTGGACAAACTTAATTATCTCTAGAAGCAAAAAGATAAATATTCCACAACCATCAAAGTGATATAAGAAAAGATTTAATATGAATATATATTCACATTTCAAACATTTATACTTATTAACTTCACCAAAGTTTTATCTTTTTTACTAAGCAAAACAACAAAATACTATAGTTCTTACTTGATTTCATTTTATGTCATTCAGGCTTAGTTAGTATCTTTTTTTAATTTTATTTTTTACTTTTTAGCAAATTAATAATTCATTGCATATTCAAATATAAAAGTTACATTATTTTTATTCTATTTTTATAAAAATGCAACACACATATCATTTACTAGTATATATATATATATACTAGTAGTATATATATATATATACTAGTATCGTCAACATAACACTATCACATTCATACTGCGTTTACGGTCGTGGACGATGCAACATTTCTATTTACAATATATACTGGATGTATCATTTGGATAGAGTTGTCGAGCGCCTACATAAAGAAAAAATGAGTCAATGGGCTGATAATTTGGTCCAAGTTTACCTAAGTGACAACTAATTAACAACCGCACCAAATACACTTAAATGTTGGATAAGGTATATTTGCAATACAATTTTATATTTTAAAATGAGGAATACTCTCCTACCTATCGTGAAAATACTTAACGTGCTTATGGCTAATATTGATATATATTTTAAAGAAAATTATTATAAATATATATCTTAAAAGTAAACCCTACCAAAAAAATAAACATTTAATAAACATAAATTTTAAATAGAAAAGTTATTGACGTGGCTGTGGCTAGAGAAGCGTTTTCAATTGTATAATATTTATAGTGAAAAGGTTTCTTTCTCAATTCTTTAATTCGAACAATGTTAAATATAATTATATTTTGTGATTGCACATACTTTTATAATATCTTTTTGATATTATGCAGCATGTTATATAAAATAATACTTATACATTGTCCTGAGATGACTATCCATATATAATTAAACGCAATTATTATAAGAACAGTCTCAACGTACCGGACTCTCTCCCCTCGCCACCGTGAGGGAGTCCGGTGCCGCGTTGGGGAGCCCACTTTCTCTCTCTTCGGTCTCGCTTCAGCGTACCGGGACCGAGCCGGCCGAATTTCTTTTTTCTTTTTTCTCTCTTTCTTGTGCTGTTTCTCGTTGCTTTCTCTTGTTTTTTTTTTCTTTGGTTTCAATTTTTATTTTATTTTTTTTCTATTTTATCTTCTAATCTGAATTTTATTTTTAAAAAATCTTATTACTTTATTCTATTTGTTTCTTCTTTTCTTATTTAATTCATGTAATTTTAAATTTAAATTTTATTTAATTTAAAATCTGAATTTTTTATTTAAATTGCGTATTTAGTTGCTTGAGGCGTGATATTATTTTTTCGATCGATTTGGTTGAAAAATTTTTGAAATAAAAAAACATTAAGAATTTAAAATTTGAATTAAAAAATCAAAATTTTTTTTTGAAAAGAACCAGTGCAATTGTGTCGATTTTGGGGTTGGGCTTTCTCCGCCGATAAAGTGCGAGAGAGCCCACTTTTTGGGCTCTGTGTTGTGAGTGCCCTAAAATTCTGAGTTGAAAGAGCGAATCAAACCAGACAAAATTCTACATTCGTACCAAAAACAAATGTTACAGTTTAATGGCAAAATATATAAATTTTCCAAAGAGATAAATGATGTAACTCCAAATCATAAAATTGCGTGCAATTTCTCAGAAAGTCTTTACATTAGCTCAACTAATAGATTTGTCTGTATTGATGTGGCAAATTATAGTTATTGACCCGTTTTTATTGATATATTAATAATTATTATGTTACGAAGTTAACAGGTTTTGTTTATTCTTCTGATTTTGAAGCTATTGTAAATTTGTCCACACTTTTCCAGATTATCCAATTAATCACTTAAGTGGTGTTTGTCTAAATTTATTTAAAATAACTTATAAGAGGTTTTAAGAGTTTACAAGTTGTAAAAATAAGTTTCGATGAATGAGCTTATTTTTAAGAAATTTGTAAGTTCTTATAGCTTATTTTTTGAGCTTATAAGCTCTCGGTGAGTTTATTTTGCCAAAAATCGAGTCTGATAGACCTTATAAGTTCTTAAGCAACTCATAAATTATTTTAAAGAGCTTATAAGCTTAGCCAAATACCCTTAATTAGTTTGTTTTTTTTTGTCTTTATGATTTTCTTTTATCAGGCAACACAACACGTTGTCACACACATACACTCGAGGTGACTCGAACCCCCGACCTCTAAGTTGGAGTGGAAGCGTCTTACCAACTGAGCTATGTTGGGTTATAAATTGGGAGATGGGTTAAGTTCCACCTCTCAATAACGAAATTAGAGGCCTTTTATGATTTTAAGAATATATAAATCTGTGATTAATAATAATAATAATAATAATAATAATAATAAGTTAAGTTGTTAGTTTGAATCAATCTGTTGTACCGTTGACCAATAGCAAATTAGAATGAGGTCATTTAAGTTGAACATGGATTAAAATATTATAGGAAAAAAATGGTTAATTGTGTATTTTGTCCTAATCCACTAATCAAGCTCATTGTATTAGGTGTAGGATAAAGTAGGCCCCAAAATAAATAAATAAAAACCCAGTTTTTTATTACTCTTTTTTTTGAGAAAATGTATACATTATGTACTTATCTCAAGTATAACAAGTATGCCCTAAATTTTTTTATCAAATAGTTATATATTTATGTGTAAATGGTTATATATACCCAAAAGAAATAACTATATAAGTTTTATACCCACCACTTTAAAAGTATAAGTTTGATACCCAAAATCAAATGAAAAGACAAAGTTACCCTTAAAAAGTAAGTGTGACTCACGGCTACTCTAATCTCACGGTTAAATTGAAATTTAAACCGTGAGGATCCCATTTTAACCGTGAGTTAATTAAAAAAAAATTAAATAAATTCTGAAATTCATTTATTCACCAACAACCAAATGAGCAAAAGTTACATTTCATTAATTGAAATAACAGTAAAAGTGAACAATATTTCTTCAACAACAACAAAATTCAAACAAATCGTGACATTCGCACTGTAAAAAGAAGAAGGTCCTCGATTTTACCTGCGATTTTGGTAAATTTTGCCTCCGATTTTGGTGATTTTTTGAAGATATTGTGGGTATTTGGCGCATTGTTGAAGATATTTTTATTATATTAAAGGTATGTTCGGTTTATTTTTCTTTTTTTGATGTTTTTATTGTGTAAAATAGGGAAAAATCGTATGAATTTGAAATATAGTTTTTATTGACTTTTTTTGTAGAAAATCATGTTTTATTTACTTAATTTATATGAATAGTGGTTAGAATATATGTTTATAACGTATTTATCGTTAATATTAAAGTAATTACTCCATTAATAGGTTTAGACTGTTAGATATTATAGTGATTAAGATTAAATTAAGGAATTTTAGATTTATTAAAATTATTTATCGGTTTTAAACAAATATTCACGGCGGAACAATTATTTAACGTGATACTCACGGTTAAAACCATAATTTAACCGTGAAACTGACGGTTAAAAAGACTATTTAACCGTGAGACTCACGGTTTAAATAATTATTTAACCGTGAGGGTCACGGTTAAAAGCATTATCTAACCGTGGAAACTTACTTTTAACGGTTAAGTAATTGCTTTAACCGTCATCATTCAACCGTGAGAGAGGTTGAAACCGTTACATTGTAATTTTTTTGCTTTTCTTTTATTTATTTGATTTTTTTCTTTGTTTTTTCTGCAGCTATGTCTCGGGTGAAATTATTTATTCGTCACAGTGGGCATTTTGAGCGAACCACTTATGTAGGGGGCGATCGTGTTTTGATGCATATGGCATCGACCGAAATTACATATTCGAATCTATTACAAGCGATTCGTGAACAACTAGGTGAAGAATCTGATTATTTGCTGTACTATTTGAGTGATACCGAGGACGGGAAGAGTAAGGTCATTTTGAGGACCGACACTGATTTGTTGAGATTGATTGTGGAGCAGAACACTAAGGCAACTGTTTTCGTCGTCAACAAAGATAAGGGAATCGCCCAGAGCACTCCTAGGACACACGGTTCTAGGGTATATACAGGTGTGAATATCGAGGAGCCGAGGTCGGAGGCTCTACATTCGGATGAAGAAAGGATTGATGAAGACGAGGAAGAGAGGGTTGAGGATGATGATGTCGCCCAAGATATGGCTGAGGAAGCACGAGATGCCATAGATCTCTCTGACTTATTCGAGAAGCTTACCATGGAGTTCGGTGCATGGATCCGAGAGCCGAGACGGGTTGATAGGATCATTGGGCATCGCAATATTCATTCAGAGTCCCAACCTACCGAAGACCACGTGGGCACGGCCGATCCGGATGCTATCCGGGATTGGTTGATTCCTCACGTTCATCTAGACACCGTGTTGCCGCTAGGGTTGATCGATCCAGATTATTACACGCCCTCTGCTAGTCAGTTGCGAGAGGGCGGCCTGTTCAAGAGAAAAGATGATTTGTCGGTAGCAGTTGGATTGCATCAAATGGAGAACCGACATCAATATAGAGTTGAGAATTCGGACACTTACCGTGTGGGGTTCAGATGCAAGAACGAGAGGTGTGAGTACCTGGTGCGGGCAAAGCACATTGGGGGTATATGGCGCATCGGCAAGTACCGTGGCATCCACACATGCTTATTCGATATAGACGGGACGACACCGCGTCAGTACCCTGCGAATGTTCTAGGAGCATTCTATGCTCGGAGATTGATCACTGATGGTGTTGTACTTAAGCCCATTTGCGCCATGATTGAGGCTTATCGGATTATTGTGGAGAAGTGGTTTGAGGAGCACCGGTGCAACGCCCAATCAAGGGACCACGAGCTGACTGAGAACGCGTACTTGAAGATGTCTGCATCTGCAGAATGGGCCCGTCACTACACCGTTAGAGAGTCAATGGTGCCCAACGTGTATAGGGTCGAGGGCGACACTGGGAATTACCTTGTGGACCTTCAAAACAGGACCTGCGATTGCCGTGAATGGGAGCTGGACTTGATACCTTGTCGTCACGCTTGTGCTGTTGTTGGGTATGCATTTCGTTCATGACTATTCATAATGTTTAACGGTTTGAATTTATTATGTTTAATGATTTGATATTTTAGATTTGCTGGAGGCCGTGCTACTAACTATGTTAGCCATTATTTCAAACAATCGACGCTCCTGGCAACCTATTCGCCCAACATTCAACCGGTTCCCCATCCACAAACTTGGACAGTGCCCGATTTCATTTCTTCTCAAGTGGTTAGGCCGCTTATTGTTGATAAGCAAGCAGGTAGACCGCGATTGAGCAGAGCGAGATCAACAGTGGAAGATCTTCCGGGAAATCCACAAAGATGCGGTTGTTGTGGTCAATACGGACACAAGAGACGTACATGCACTGCACCTTTGCAAATCGGAGGCCAAGATCTCAATAGACCCCCAAACGAAGATGGTGTGCAACGGCGAAGGGCAAAAACTTGTACCATTTGTCACCAACAGGGTCATACTAGGCCTAGATGCCCAATGAGAGATGTTAATTAAATTAAATTAAAAACTCATAAAGTGTTTGAATGCGGTTAAACAATTATGGACAATTGTTACACTTCTCTCTGTTTTGATTCTTCAGTGATGTTTTTTTTTTATTTATGGAAAATTAACGGTTGGATTTTATTTATGGAAATTAACGGTTTCTTTGATTTGTAACCGTGTCAAATGTAACCGTGAACCGTTAAATATAATTAATTTCAAAATTAGAAAATACAATTAACCGTGAGTGCTCACGGTTTATTTGATTCTTAATCGTGGGCTCACGGTTAAAAATCAAATAAACCGTGAGCACTCATGGTTTCTTTGATTCTTAACCATGAGCTCACGGTTAAAAATCAAATAAACCGTTATTATGGTTGCATTTTTTATTGTATTTTTTTAGCCATTTTATCTTAAATAAACCGTGAGGTCATATTTTATCCGTTAACACTGTGACCGTGAACCCTAACCCTTAATTGTATAAATAGACCGTCACTATACCCGAAAAATTGTATTTCAATTGATATAAATATATTTTAGATGAAATGTTAATTGAAAAATTCTACCTAATCTAATCTAAATCTACACTACGTTGTGACAGGGAGAATATCCATTTCCCAACCTCAGCGCGAAACCCGGAAAGATACTTCACACCAATCCTCTGAAGGCGTGGCTTCTTCAAGGCGAAGATACGATCGATGTACATACAAGTGAGGGGGCCGCATGAAACACCGTCCTTCTGTATGTACTGTTGCTCAAGGGGAACCTAAACAACCTCCAGGAAATCAGTTTGCTTCTGCAGTGACGGATGTTGATCCCAATACCCAACTTGTTGTAATACTCTGGGCCACAATTTCATGATCGGATAGAGCTGCACCTTCCGGGTGAATCTGTCGGCTGCACTAGGCATCGTATGTAGCAGCGAGTCGTATACCTCCATCGTCCACGCATCTGTCAGTACCCGGCAGATAACCCAGTGGTCTCCGGTTACGTGGCAAACAAACACAAACTGCATACATGAAGCGAGGACTCGACTAAACTTATGTATAAAGCACTAATAATAATACGTACTCAAAACATAAAGTTAAAATGAAAGAACTTACACTAGTTGCGTTCATCCAATGATCGTACGACCCGATGCCGTGAAAGCAGTTACCGAGATCATTTGGCAGCTGGTAATCACGATACTTCAGCTTCGACTTCGCCATTGCCGTAGGATTTCCACTGTGAAAATCCATCAGTGTTGTCCTCAGATCGTACTGTCAAATGATATACTAACAGTTAGAGAATACACAAAAAAATGAATAAATAAAATTATTATTCATTGAATATGTCAAAGAAAACTCACATATACGCCCATTCCAAGCAGAATGGTCCGCCTCACATTCAGAGACGGACACAAAGACAGTCCGTCTTGGAGTCGACTCCACCAGTAAAGCATATACAGCTCCATTATCTAAAATCCACAAATTATTATGAAAACATAATACACAACAATTTATCAAAAATAATAAAAACACAAAATAAGGATGTGTGAGGTACCTCGGCACTGAACATGACGTCGGGGTGTTCAATCTGATCGAACAATTCCTGCGTCATCTTATGTGGTGGGTCCTGCTGGTTCCAGACGACACATTCCGGCCCGCTTGCTCTGAATATCCTGTACATCTCCTTGATCGACGAGCCGGAGTACGGTGTGACGATATTCGGCACAAATGGGCTCTGTAAAGCAGCAGATGGCCTCACATCCCGTTGCCCAACACGAGTGCGATGCACAGGCGTCTCTCCTACCACGTCAGAGTCGGCATCACTGTACTCACCGGCGTTACTGTACTCACCGGCATTCCTCTGCTGTATCTCCGGAAAAGGAATCGACTGAGGATGAGGCTGCACATGCTGCAGCACGGGATGCACCCAATCATCTAGTGGCATATTCTCAATCTCCCGATAATAAGACGAGTGCGAAGACTCCTCGTCGTGGACCTCAGCCTCTCGAAATGGAGGCGTCCTTGATCGCTCCCGTGCTACCGGCTCCGTAACAAAGCCGACCATATGCTCGAAACCCGGAGCAGCCTGGGGGGTAGGCGGCCTTTGGTCAATGTAGGGAGCTTCCTGATCGTCTCGATCTCCCTGGGCCCGGCCTCCAGAGGGCACGTTGCTGGCATGTGACGGTGCTCGACGATGAGATTGAGAGCCACGGCTCGAGGAACTCCTCGACTTCCCGAAGATCCCCTTGAGGTGCTCGGCTATGGACTTGGCTATACGAGCCATCACCCCGGTCTCCGACTGGTCTTGGGCCAATTTCTCCATGAACTTATCAGCCCACGCGTCGTTATCACATCCTCAGGGGCACGGATGCCCATGCACGCAACAGACGAGGCCCGAGGACCGATCGAGGACTGAATTATCGACACGCGGCCTCTTCGACGTGCTGGGACGAGCCCTTTGGGCTTGGAGAGGACGTCCATCATCAGAATTTGCCCTGGTGGCACGAGGTTGGCGACCACGACCGGGGACTACATCCCTAACATCTCGACACCTCAGCCGATCGATCACTCTTGCCATACCTCTGGCTTCCCTCGATTGCCTCTGGGCTGGAGGCACTTTCTTCCACGAGTGGTGCGTAATCGTCTGAAATCGAACCATCAATGGGTCTGGATTCTCGAAAATACTAAGAAAATAAAACGACGTCATTTCCTCAGCATCGGGTTCGAGCGTGGGGTTTACTAGGAGCTGCAAAAAAAAACATAACAATTAAAAAAAAAAATACATGCTTTATCACGGTTTGATTAAGGATTTGACCGTGTGAGCTCACGGTTAAATTTGAGTTCGAACCGTGAGAGTGCATCTCACGGTTTGATCTCAAATTTAACCGTGACCTCACGGTCAAATCCATAATCAAACCGTGATGTTGAGATCTCACGGTTTCTTTCATTTTTAACCGTTAATCTCACGGTTTTTTTAAAATTCAACCGTGTGACTTAGAATATATGCGAGAATTAATCAAATTAAATAAAAAAACAAAACAATTTCAATTAATTCACCCATATTGATTAAAGAAATTAAACCTCACGAATATTATTCATTTAAAATTTAATTAAAATTAATGACGTACCCTTGGATTGTTGAAAAAATTAACAAAATCATCGGTCGAGCCATTCATTTCCCATCGCTTTAGTCGGGGATATTGGTGGTTGTTCAAGCGTCTACCACACTTCTCCCCTAAACTTGGAATGGCCTCGAATGCCCAAAAATACAACGCCCAGACAGGACCATATAAATGGTAGGTAACAGAAGTACCTTTGCCTCCAATTTCTTTGGGGTCCTTCTTTGCCACTCCGAGCTGGTGGCACATTATTTGGAACCCCCATGATCCCCATGGAAAAGTCCCCCACCGCTGTAGGTCCTCGGCCAACGTCCACACCCAATCATCAACGTTTCTATCGTAGTCTCTACACAATATCAAGTAGTAGTAGCAAAGGATGTTGGCGGCCTTCAAGTATTGATCCGACGTCCCTATAACTCGAGACGCATCAGTAAAATCCTTCCACAATTGTTTCACTTTCACCTTAACTCCATTGCCGCCGTAGTAAGTATGGTAGAGGCTTGTAATTGGGATGATGTGGTTGTTGCCGTGAGGATTAAAGGACGACTCACCGAATATTAATCCGGTGACAAGGCATAATTCTTCAAGCCCAAACCGAATATCCTGGCCACCCACATGAAACAATCTTTCGAATTCATGTTCGTCGCCCCTCCATAGCTCTCGGGATAACAGCTCGTGTAAGGCACGTTTCGCATTGCCGGTCTTCCTCATCGTGCATAACCGGGCGAAAGGAGATACCTCGCTGAATTGCCTAACCAATCCTTTTCCGCCTATATGCATAATCGAATCTATGATCGACGGAATAGCATAGTCCCGATGGTAACAATTTATTTCACCCGGAAATCCTTGCATACGTGGCCTATACCAATTAAACCTAGGCTGCAAAAGAAAAAGAAATAAACACAAAGCGCGAATTAATTGATTAGTTAATTTTATTCAAAAAATCACAAATTCTGCAAAAAAAAAAAATAGCTTCTCACGGTTGAAACATAATAGAAACCGTGAGGTCTCACGGTTACAATTCATTTCTAACCGTGAGCACTACTTTTAACGGTTAGATTTAAGCCACGTGGAGCTCACGGTTTGAATCTAACCGTGAGCTCACGGTTTGGTTAAAATCTTGACCGTTAAAAGTAAAGCTCACGGTTTAAAATGTATCCAAACCGTGAGGAATCACGGTTTCTCTTAAATCAAACCGTGAGACGGGAATTTAACTTCATCTTCTACGGATCTATTTTCCAGATTTTGCAGATTTATGCATACAAATTCATGAATTCAAACCCACAAATCGAAGGAAATAAACACATTATAATTCTAATTTTATTCTAAAATCATAAAACTATAAACATGCTTAAAATTCACAAAAAAAACTAAACATTCAAGTAAAAACTGTAAATTAAAAAAAAAAATTCCTAAAAAATTTACTAACCGGCGCCGGCGGATCGGGAATGTTTTCCCGTTCTTCCCTCGTCGAAATTCGGTGACGTGGCTGTGACGGACCTTCATTGCCTTCATCTTCATTACCCGAATGGTGCTCAGAATCGGCTATTGCTTCTTTTCTCTCCGGCGCCGGCTAAATAGTATCTCACGGTTGAGAAAAAAAAAGGGGGCTAGAGTTCACGGTTTCAATTGAATCGTGAGAGGGAGAGAGATTGAGAGAGACGTGAGAGGAGAGTGAGATTCAGTGGGGTAGATTTTTTTTTTAATGTTAAGAAAAAATTATAAAATGGGGCCCACTTGCCCTTTTGTTTTATTTAAAATGTGAGTAAAGATTGAGGTTATTTCTGTCATTTCATTTCATTTTGGATATAAAATTTATACTTTTAAACTTGTGGGTATAAAACTTATATACTTATTTGTTTTGGGTATATCTAAAGTTCACCCTATATTTATTCAGATTTTCTATTGTATATCAATTATCAAGCATGCATTCATGGATGTACAAATCATCTATCTTTTGAATTTATAATTTAATCTAGTTCAGATATTTATATGATTAATGGTATGGCAATTTACATCCAAAAATTAGGAATGGCACTAATTCTTAAGGGCAAAATTGATATTTTCCCTAGAACAAATCTAAAAAAGTCGTGAAAGAATATTATCTGAGTTGGTGAGGGTGTGAAGGGCAACCGTTGGTTGTGGGGTAGTCACTAACAACTAACTCCAAAATATTAATTAACAAAGCACAACTCTGATTTATTTAAAGTTAGGAGTTGAAAACCCCACGAATTCCACCGCTATGTGAACTTATCATTTGAATTAGGCATACTTATGAAACAATCAATTTTTAATGACCAAACATAAATAGATAAAACTGTATTTGCGGCGATGTGAAGCTACCACTTTTACTTGTTCAATATACTGCACGTCAGTATAATTTGGAATTTCAGATGAAGAATTCAAATTTAATAGTAACATATGTCGTTTAAGTTTATTACTCCCTCCGTCTCGCCGAATTCGTCCTGTTTCTTTTTTGCCTTTTTTGGCACGTTTTTCCACGCTTCTCGATGATGGGTTTTAAAATGGATTTTTTCAAGAATTCTTTTTTTATACGGGATACTACGACAGTCGTAAGAAAGAATTCTTTAAAAATTCATTTTAAAACCCATCATCGAGAAGCGTGGAAAAACGTGCCAAAAAAAGCAAAAAAAAACAAGACGAATTCGGCGAGACGGAGGGAGTACTATATAATAATACTAAGTGCCGAAACATGAATTCATGTTGTAGACCAAGCCCACAGTAAATCCATAATCAAGAATCTTGAATAATTCTCCTGAATTAATATATAAAGTTATCAAACCTTTTGCCAATAGTCTGAATTGTGAAATAGTACAAAATTCGCTCGCAAAATGAAGTGCATCCAAATCATCAATTTTTCGTACTAATTTATCTAAAAAAAAATTAAAATAAATAAATAAATAAATTGGGTACCAATTGAAATCCGCCACCATTTTTGATTTCCTCGTGAATTTTTGTCCATGTGCTCCCACTTCTTGTGGTAATATAAATTGCCGACTTATAAATAATAATATTTAAATTTTCGCACCAACTCTTTCCCAAAATCACAATTTAAAACGCAAATAGGCAGAGCTAAGAGTTCTTCCACCTCCATTAATCCATCGCCTCCATGGCAAAAACTCATGAGAATCCGATGGCCGCCGCCGTGCTCGACCGCTGCCAAATCCAGCCGTGGCCCGACACGGTGGCGGAGCTAACTCTCCCGCTCCTCCACTTCGACATAACGTGGCTCTACTTCCACCCCGTCCAACGCCTCCTCTTCTTCGATCTCCCCTGCTCCAGATGCCATTTTCTAGAGGTTATAGTTCCCGAGCTGAAGAACTCTCTGCTCCTAACGCTAAAGCATTTCCTCCCCCTCGCCGGGAATATCGTCCATCCGATCAATTCAGGCAGACCGTTTTCCCGGTTTGTGATCGGCGACTCGGTGCTACTCACCATTGCCGAGTGCAACAAAGACTTCAAGCACCTCACCGGGAACCATCCCCGACTCTCCGACGAGTTTTACGCCTTTGTGCCAGAGCTTCCGCCGGCGAAGACCGCGCCGGACGCCGTCATACTGCCGGTTCTCGCGCTGCAGGCGACGCTCTTCCCCGACCACGGCGTCTGTTTAGGATTCACCAACCACCACGCCATCGGCGACGCCAGCACAATCGTCCGGTTTATCAAAGCCTGGGCCTCTGTCAATCGCTTCGGCGGCGATTCGAAGCTGATTGACGATAAATCGCTTCCTTTCTACGACCGGACCTCCGTCACGGACACCGACGGCTTGGATTCGAAATACTGGGAGATCGTGAAGCGGACGCGCGGCGTCGAGCCGCGGCGGTTCTCGTTCCCGTTCAACAAAGCTCGCGCCACGTTCCTCATCCGCCGCGACGACGTCGAGACGCTGAAGGCTTTCGTCGCGCGGCGGCGGCCGGAGATGCACATCACCGCCTTCACGATGACGTGCGCGCTGGTCTGGGCGTGCCTGGTGCGCGCGGAGGCCGGATCGGTGCCGGACGACGAGCCGGAGTACTTCTGCTTCGCCGCCGACTGCCGCGGGCGGCTGGATCCACCGCTCCCAACGACGTACTTCGGCAACTGCCTCGCGCTCGTGAAGGCGAAGTCGACGCACGGACTGCTGAAGGGGAAGGAAGGTTTCCTCGTCGCGGCGGAGAGCATCGGAATTGCAATACAAAAGACGGTATACAACGACAAGGGGATTCTCGACGGCGCAGGGGAGTGGCCGGCGGAGTTCCGCAAATTGATCGGAAAGCGGCTGTTCGGAGTGGCCGGATCGCCGCGATTCGACCTCTACGACGCCGACTACGGCTGGGGGCGGCCGCGGAAGTTCGAATCGGCGTCGATCGATAGAGACACCTCGATGTCGCTCTGCAAATCGAGAGATTTCGACGGCGGATTGGAATTCACGCTGTCGAGGCCGAAGAGAATATTGGATGCATTTGCAGCTGTTTTCACAGAAGCAATCAGAACATTGTGAAATCGCGGCGGCGATAATTAGGGTTCGAGAAATTGGGATTTTGCGGCGGCGGCGTCGATAGTTTATTTCTGAATCAGGTAATTTTGTTAACATTTAACATAATTATTCAGGTTAATGCATTCATTTATGCGTCTTAACAGTTGAAGTTGACTGTGATTTGTACATAAAATATAAGATTGCAATTTTACTTTTCAAGTAAACTATATTAGGCCATTAATCAAACTCTGGTCTCTCGCGTAATATTGTGAATAGCTGTTATTGGCTGTTAAAATTGCTAATATTAATCAAATTTAAATGGTTATACTAACTTATAAGTGATAGACACGATTTTATGTTTAGGCCAACTCTGATTTGAGGTTTAATGTTTGTGTAATGGTTACATTACTTAAAATCAAATGGTTACATCACTTTATCTGGTGGAGGTTTAAGTTTGGTCAACCAAATAAAGAAATGCACAATTTTCATATGTTTAGTGTGATGGGGAATATGGAGGTGAGACCAAAATATAATTTTAGTCGGTGACACTTCATTTGCTCTAGACAATATCGATCGCAATGTTATTTTAACTAATATAGTCAATATAAAGGGAAAAAAGGGTGAGAAAAGGACAAAAAGGAAAAAGTCAAATCTTGTAAAAAACCTACTCCATCCATAAGATTTCTTAATCTCAATCTCAAGCATTAGAATTAAAAAAAATAAAAAAATAAATAAATAATAATAATTTTTCTATCTGTTTAACTTAGAAAATAGTTACTTTCACCCAAGGAAAAAAAAATAGTTATTCTCTAAAAAAATAAGTAAATTTGTTCATCTTCTACTTTACATAAGAAGAAAATGAGAAACACTTCACAATATGAGAATGAGAGAGAAAGTAACTTTAATAAGAGAATTGGAAATTGAAAAATGATTATAAATTTAAGAAAAATGGAGCGATTATCTCGTGAATTGTCAACTAATACCTTTTGTAAGATACAAAACTAAGAATTTCCCTCCAAAAATTAAGAAACTTTTCAATTTTGAGAAATATTATGATATTCACTACAAAAAAAATAAATCTGTAAGATTATTGCCAAAGACTTCCACAATACCATATAAATAAATTACGTTAATTGTATGGAATTGCTAAAACCATAAACTTTCTATTTTTAATTCTAACAAGAAGTATATAACGTTAATGGGCTCAATCCAGATCCATTTTCCAACCTTTGGTCGTTATTTGGATTGGGCATGTAACTTAATTTTTTGACAAATAAAACCTTTGCGGGTAATTCTATACATAGCCCCCAAATTGCTATTCATAGCCCCCTCTTTAAAATATAAAATTAAATTGTACTATTTTACCCCTTTCACCAATATACAATAGCCTCCAACGCATATCAATTCATCATAGCCACATTGGTCGTCTCCAGTAGTTCAGTTAAACATGGAAGAAAAAATTCAATATTATTCCACAGTACAATAAACTTTCTTCCTTAGCTTGATTATATTCAATATTTATTCCAATAAAATATTTTCAATCCCCACTCAAGAAACGATATTAACAGCCCGGTTTCATTTTGATTTCTTCTAGCCCGGTTTCAGATGGGTTCCTAATTTCTGCAAATTAACACTTGATTTCTTCAAGAAAAGAAAAAGAAAGAAAAAAAACAAACACAAACAAACAAACAAACGAGGCTATAGGTGCTCTAAAAAAGAAAAAAATTGAAGAAAAAATGGGGCTACAATGCTCTCGAGAAGAAAAAAGAAAACCGGCGGCTATAGCTTTCCTTCAGGAATAGAACGGGATTATAAGTTGTGGTTGTCATTTAATTAAAATTTGGGGGCTAAGGGTTAAAATTGTAAAATTATATTTATTTAAATTTATATTTTAAAGATGGGGGCTATGAAGAGCAATTTGGGGGCTATCTATAGAATTACTCAACCTTTGCGTTCTTTATAAGATACTAACTCCTATCAAATAAACATAGCGTTTACACGAAACCTAATTTATAGTCAAAATATTCATTTCGATTCGATGACAGCCATAATGTGGGATTCAAAAGATTCTTTCTTTCTACTTTACTTTTTTTTTTTTTGAATTAATCGTTATTGTTAGTAGACTACATGTATGTAACTTCATAATCAGTGAACAATGTGCATAAACAGCTAAGGCTTGTCAAATCGTCACATGCATGTAATTAAGTTTATCAATTATCCCTATTCTTGGCTCTATAAATACTCATGCGTAGCATCTCAAGTATAGTGGCAAATTTCATCATTTTCCTTAAGAAAACCTCTAGAATCTATACCTATACCACTTACTTTCACAACCTATCAATTTTTATTTTATTTATGGATAATTCACCAGTAGAGATGGATTTATCTTCCCTCCCTAAAGAAAATTGGTGGGGTGATGATTACCTCTATCAAGTTGGTGACTTTTGGCTTTTGCCTCAATTTGTCCGATCCATTTATAGAGTTGTTAAGCATTTTAAGCCACTCCCAAGTGACATAATATTAGCTTCTTTCCCAAAAACAGGCACTACATGGCTCAAATCCCTTGTTTTCTCTATCATCCATCGATCCTCTAAACACCGTTTATCAATAAATCACCCTCATGAATTGGTCCCGACTTTAGAGGTTCAGGTTTATGCAACATCTAGTGAACCTTTCACTAGCACCATCTCTTATTCTAAAGACCAATCGAGCAGAATATTCAGCACCCACATCCCATATCAGCTCCTATCTGAAACCCTAGATTCTTCCGATAGTCGAATCGTGTACGTGACACGTAACCCTAAGGACACCCTCATCTCGACATGGCATTTCGTGAACAAGTGGAGGAAGGCTTTAGGCGATCCCTGGCCTCTTGAGACGGCGGTCAATAATTTTCGCCGTGGACTCACCCCGTGCGGGCCCTACTACGATCACGTGATGGGTTACAAGAAGTTGAGTTTGGAGAGGCCAAAAAATGTGTTCTTCATCACTTATGAGGAGCTTAGGGTTGACCCAACAACTCATGTCAAGAGATTGGCAGAGTTTTTAGGGTTTCCATTTGAAGGAGAAGATGGGGAGGAACAAGTGAAAGAGGTTGTCAAAAGTTGTAGCTTTGAAGTGTTGAGTAATTATGAAGTGAATAAGTCAGACGAATCTCCATCATGGTTCCAACTTCCATATAATTCTTTTTTTAGAAAAGGAGATGTCGGTGATCACAAAAACTACCTCAACGATGAGACTATTGAGGGCATTGATGCACTTACTAGAGAGATGTTTCATTCATTAGGTTTCATTTATGGGATCTAATACAATTAAGTCTTGTTATTTTTTTCTGTTATTTCTTTGTATCCTATTTCAACTTTTTAATGAAAATATTGGTCATTTTATAGTCTACATACAAAAATTACGCACGATCGATGTGTTAAGTTATTGTTTTCAAAATCATTTTAATCTTTTAATTATCTTAGAGTCAGTCAAGTACATCTAGAATCTTGAGGTAATACTGAAATTTCTCTATTTCAGCTCGATTAATTAGTCTTAAATTTAAAAATATTCGTGTCAATTTTAATATAGTAAAAGTACAGGGATAATTTTACCAAATATCATTGAACTATACTATTTGGTGCAAAATTATCACTAAACTTTAATTTGTTACATAATTATCACTAAATTCTAATTTTGTTCCATCTACAATTTTCAGGTCAAACTTTATCTTACGTGGCAATCCTATTGCCACGTATGCCACCGGAGTGCCACATGGATAACAATATATTACTTTTTCAAATAAATATAAAAAAAAATCTGTTGAAACGCAATCTCCTCACGGAAGAAAAAAAAAATGAATTTCTTGGGCGTGCTTTGAAGAAGCAACAACTACAGTACTTTTTCTTTGATTTTCTTCTGATGCGTCGAACGATTGCGAAGAATTGGTGGAATAAAAAGTGTTATAAACTACACTACACATAGCATGTAATTCAATGATCCCCAGATTTTTGCATCCCTTTTGGAGTCTTAGTTCCACTTGAAAGATTATTGAGTTAGAGTACACAATATCATCCCAGAGAAGCTATCGCGCAAGAACGCAGGCATCGTGTTGAAGCTGATGATAGTAGTGAGCAAGTTTGGAAAAGCCCATGAGATGTTCGATGAAATGTCTAACCGAAATTCTTTCAACTTTTCAGCATA